>CM042242.1:48914088-48989834 GCA_023566225.1 Romanogobio albipinnatus
TTGACCCTGTGAAAAATAAAACCCGCTCTTCAGACCTTTTACAACAAGTGTTGCTTTGCAACATCAGCAGAACATATGAAGACGAAGATATTCAAGGTGTCTATTCAGTGTCCCATTCCTCTCAAAGCGCAGAGCGGTATAGCCTATATGACACATCTTTGCGGGGAAATAATAGTATGAATCAAATATTTTTCTAACTAATATTTAATTTTCATATATTCTTGAGGTTACCATTATTTACTGAAAATCGTTTTTGTTTTATAGGCTGTGTTGTTTCACTGACGGAAGTGCTAAAATAAACACGCATGCTGGATGTTTCAGCCTCAAATGATTTCAAAATGTAGGCTATATATCTGGCATAGACTACAGTATTTAAAATAGCATATATGCATTAGTTACATTCTCAATTTAATTTACAGAGCAATCCCTGCTAAGTTTTTAGTTTAACTAATACTATAGAAGAGGATTAGTGTGTCGCACACAACAGACTCGCAACGGGGGCGTGGCATCACGATGGTGGCACAACCCTAGCGCGCGCCTCCTGCGCTCTCCGTTGGGTTGTTCTTTGAAACGACAGAGGACGACTCGGGGTAATTTTTCTATAAACCATCATGAAATAGCGACAATGTTTACTTTAGTAAACTTGACCAAAACAGTTAATGGTCAATAGTATCCCTACACTGCTGTGGACGTTGTTAACTGTGTTACTGTGATAATGGACTGCGGATGGGAGTATACGATTCGGTATTCGGTTTCGGATTCGGCCGAATCTTAACCAGTGGATTCGGTATTCAGCCGAACCCCAAAAATCTGGATTCGGTGCATCCCTAATATATATATATATATATATATATATATATATATATATATATATATATATATATATATATATATATATATATATATATATATATATATATATATATATATATATATATATATATATATATATTCAGTACATATCCATGTCCTGTTGTATATCCTGCACTTTGTATATAACCGTTGCTGCTATAGCGCTTCTGGTTAGACCTAAACTGCATTTCGTTGCCTTGTACCTGTACTTGTGTAATGACAATAGAGTTGAATCTAATCTAATCTAATCTAATATGGTAGCAGATATTTAAATTTTGGGTTTATGCAGTTCTACCAGAAAGACTCGGGAGGCAAGATGAAGTACAATGAAGTAACAAATTTATTAGCAGACCAGTATGTATTATATTTAGAGGTACTTTGGCGTAGGCCCCGTCCGTAGCTCTCGTCTCGAGGGTAACAGACTCTGCATTTCCTGCCTGAAGATGAAGGCAGGGGCGCAGCCAATCCCCTGGGAGGTATAGGCAGGGACCATCCTGGTGATGGTGGGGAGGATGGAGGTAAATATTAGCGTCAGCATCTGCAAACTTTTATCTTTTATATACAGAGACAGAGCTTCACGTCACTTCTGCCGATCCAGAGACAGAGCTTCACGTCACGTCTGCCGATCCAGAGACAGAGCTTCACGTCATGTCTGCTGATCCAGAGACAGAGCTTCACGTCACTTCTGCCGATCCAGAGACTGAGCTTCACGTCACGTCTGCCGATCCAGAGACTGAGCTTCACGTCACGTCTGCCGATCCAGAGACTGAGCTTCACGTCACTTCTGCCGATCCAGAGACTGAGTTTCACGTCACGTCTGCCCGTCAAGAGTCTCGTCCCACCGAGCCTGAATCTGTTCCTCTTCCTCTTCCCGTGTCTGTGTCTTCGGACAAGATGGCCGACTCCACGCCTGTGTCTCTTGACAAGATGGCCTCCGGCGAGCCAGCGTCTCCGTACAAGATGGCCGCCGCAGAGCCAGTGTCTCCGTACAAGATGGCCGCCGCCGAGCCAGTGTCTCCGTACAAGATGGCCGCCGCCGAGCCAGTGTCTTCGTACAAGATGGTTTCCGCCGAACCAGTGTCCCAGGACAAGATGGTCTCTGCCGAACCAGTGTCCCAGGACAAGATGGTCTTCCTGAGCCGGTGTCTGTTCCTGTTCCTGAGCCGGTGTCTGTTCCTGTTCCTGAGCCGGTGTCTGCTCCTGTTCCTGACACAGTGTCTGTTCCTGTTCCTGAGCCGGTGTCTGTTCCTGTTCCTGTTCCTGAGCCGGTGTCTGTTCCTGTTCCTGAGCCGGTGTCTGCTCCTGTTCCTGACACGGTGTCTGTTCCTGTTCCTGAGCCGGTGTCTGGTCCTGTTTCTGAGCCGGTGTCTGTTCCTGTGCCATGGTCTCCTCCCTGGCCGCCTGAAGGGTCGTCTCCTCCCTGGCCGCCTGAAGGGTCGTCTCCGCCCTGGCTGCCTGCACAGCCTGATCCGCCCTGGCCGCCTGAAAGGTCGTCTCCTCCCTGGCCGCCTGAAGGGTCGTCTCCTCCCTGGCCGCCTGAAGGGTCGTCTCCGCCCTGGCCGCCTGAAGGGTCGTCTCCGCCCTGGCCGCCTGCACAGCCTGATCCGCCTGCACAGCCTGATCCGCCCTGGTCGCCTGCACAGCCTGATCCGCCCTGGTCGCCTGCACAGCCTGATCCGCCGTGGCCTCCCAGCTTGCCGCAGTCTCCAGGTCGTTATCCGCTCCACGGGCCTGGCCCTCCATCCCGCCCCCGTGTCCGCCTCCCCTCCTCCTCCCTCCGTGACAGTTTTAGGAGTGCCTCCTCCGGGGGCAGCGCTTGCAGGTTCACCACCTGGTCCCGAAAGGGAGTGGTAGGAACCTTGGGCACGTATCCGGGCCGGGTTCTCAGGATGACGTGAGAGTTACCGGGCCCGAATTCTAGGCACGATTCATTGACCGAAAATGCATGCAGGTCCCCCACCCTCTTGATTGAGGCCAATGCAGTCAGGAGAACCATCTTCATAGACAGGATTTTTAACTCAACGGACTGCAAAGGCTCAAAAGGAGGACCCTGAAGTGCTCTGAGCACCAGGGCTAAGTCCCAAGAGGGTAACGAGATAGAATGAGGAGGATTTAGTCTCCTCGCACCTCTGAGGAACCTGACGATTAAGTCGTGCTTCCCCAAGGACTTACCTTCAACTACATCGTGATACACCGCTATTGCTGCGACGTACACTTTTAGGGTGGAGGGAGACAGCCTTCGCTCCAACCCATCTTGTAGGAAAGAAAGCACGACATTAATCGAACATTTTCGGGGGTCTTCTCGGCGAGAAGAACACCATTCAACGAATAGGTTCCACTTCAAAGCATAGAGGCGCCTCGTAGAGGGGGCTCTAGCTGAAGCGATGGTGTCTGCCACAGCTTGTGGCAGGCCACCTAGAACCTCCGCGTCCCGTCCAGGGACCAGACATGGAGTTTCCAGAGGTCTGGACACGGGTGCCATAGAGTGCCCCCTCCCTGAGAAAGAAGGTCCTTCCTCAGGGGAATCGGCCAGGGTGGGCTGTCGCGAGGAGTGTGAGTTCGGCGAACCAGGTCCGGTTGGGCCAGTAGGGCGCAACTAGCAAGACCTGCTCCTCGTCCTCCCTGACCTTGCACAGAGTCTGTGCTAGAAGGCTCACTGGGGGAAACGCATACTTGCGTAGGTCCCGGGGCCAGCTGTGCGCCAGTGCATCTGTGCCAAGGGTACCCCCGTTCAGGGAATAGTACCACTGGCAATGGGACGAGTCCGGAGAGGCAAACAGGTCGACCTGCGCGGCTCTGAAGAGGTCCCATATCAGCTGGACAGACCGGGGGTGGAGTCGCCATTCTCCCGGAAGTGGACACTGACGAGAGAGCTTGTCGGCTGTCTGGTTCAGCGCACCAGGGATATGAATGGCACGAAGCGACCTCAGATGCTTCTGACTCCACAGGAGGTGGCGGGAGAGTTGGAGCATGCGACGGAGCGTAGACCACCCTGATGGTTGATGTACGCAACGGCCGCAGTGCTGTCCGTGCGGACCAGAACGTGCTTGTGCTGAAGCAGCTTCTTGAAGCGACTTAGCGCAAGACGTACTGCCATTAACTCCAGGCAATTGATATGCCAATGCAGCTGGGGCCCCGTCCACAGACCCGAGACTGCATGCCCGTTGTACGTGGCCCCCCAACCCGTGGCTGAGGCATCCGTGAATACCACAACATGCCTGGACACCTGTCTCAAGGGCACTCCGGCCCGTAAGAACGAGGGGTCGGACCAAGGGTTGAAGGTTTGGCGACAGTACGGAGTAACTGAGACCCGATACTGGCCGCTCTGCCACGCCCACCTCGGGACTCGGTCGTGTAGCCAGCGTTGAAGCGGTCTCATATGAAGCAATCCGAGCGGCGTTACCACGGCTGCAGATGCCATATGCCCCAGGAGCCTCTGAAAAAATTTCAGTGGGACCGCCGTCCTGCTCTTGAATGTATTCAAGCAGTTCAACACTGACTGGACTCCGGTTGACCGAATCCAGCTTCATACCGAGATAAGAGATCCTCTGCGTGGGACAGAGTTTGCTCTTCTCTCGGTTGACCCGAAGGCCCAACAGGCTGAGGTGACGGAGCACCAGGTCCCTGTGTTCGCACAACTGCTCTCGAGACTGGGCGAGAATAAGCCAGTCGTCGAGATAGTTGAGAATACGAACGCCGCGTTCTCGGAGTGGAACAATGGCTGCCTCCGCGACTTTCGTGAAGACGCGGGGCGACAGGGACAGCCCGAAGGGCAGGACTTTGTACTGATATGCCCTCCCCTCGAACGCAAAACGTAGGAACGGTCTGTGTCGAGGAAGGATAGAGACATGAAAGTACGCGTCCTTCAGGTCGATCGCTGCAAAACAATCTTGGGGACGGATGCATTCGAAGATGCGTTTCTGCGTTAACATTTTGGACGGAAGTCTGTGCAGGGCCTGATTCAAAATGCGCAGATCCAAGATTGGCCGTAACCCACCCCCTTTCTTGGGTACAATGAAGTAGGGGCTGTAGAACCCCGACTTCATATCGGCTGGAGGAACCGGCTTGACCGCGCCCTTCGCCAGTAGGACATCGATCTCCGCCCGCAATACATGGGCATCGCTGCTCCGCACTGAGGTGAACAGGATGCCCTTGTATTTGGGGGGCCGGCGCGCGAACTGAATCGCGTAGCCGAGTCTGATGGTACGGATGAGCCAGCGAGACAGCCCCGGGAGCTCTAGCCAGGCTCCCAGAGACTGTGCAAGCGGGACCAACGGCACCACAGACGTACCCAGGGTGAGGCAGCGAGGTGGAATGTTCAGACCTGACTCGGACGGCCCGGAGGCGACCCGGAGAAGGGTCTGAACATCCCGAGGTGGGGAAGTGTGGGGAGAGAAGGCCCGGGGGCGTCCTCTAGCCTCACACTTCCCCCTCGCGAGAAGAGGGGAAGACTGGAGCGGCAAGGCCCGGGGGCGTTGTGCACAACGATCTTGGCCCACTTGGGGCCCAGGGACATAGGAGACTGCTCTTTATTGACAATGTGGGTCCCACTGAGCTCCGAGGAGGTAGTGGCAGAAGTGCTATTTTGGCCCCCCGGTCCTCCTCCGGGGCGGGGGGGAAAGGGGGGGGGGAAGGGGTGTGGACACCATCTCCCTCCGAGCAGATCCATCCGTCCCTGGGCTGCCCATCTCAGGGCCGCTACCCTTACGTTTGCCGGCAGACTTAGCGGGGCCCTGAGTGGGTTGGGCGGCCCCCTTGCGTCCGGCGCCCTGCTTCCCGGGTGGAGGCTGCTGCTTGGGTTAGCAGGGGCGGAGGCGGACGCAGGGAGACGCCCTCGGCGACAAGCAGATGGAGGCACTGCGGCCGACGACTGGTGGAGGCAGCAGCTGGTCGTCGGGGCAGGATTTTTTTTTTTTTTTTTACCACCTCCATCTACTTCTGGGCCACCAAGAACTGCTGGGTGAAGTTCTCGACGGTGTCGCCGAAGAGGCCAGCCTGACAGACAGGGGCGTTGAGGAACCGAACTTTGTCGGGCTCACGCATATCTGCCAGGTTTAGCTCCAGCTTCCTGGACCACTAGTGTGGACATCGCCTGACCCAGAGAGCGTGCAGTGACTTCCGTCACCCGGAGAGCGAGGTCCATCACCGCACGCAGTTCCTGCATAACCCCTGGGTCGGGACTACCCTCATGCATGCAGGACAGAGGGCAGTGAGAGAGGGAAAAAACTTATACAGATTATGGCCCTTTTGGCGTTCCATATTTTGGCACCAAATAGTTCCACACTGCTAAGTTTTTTTCAATGCACATCCGGGCAGCCACCCCAGAAAGCATGGCTGTCAACTCTGAATCTGATTCAGCATGAGCACACACTATGTGGAAACTCTGAGGAAAACTCAGCATATCATTTCCAGCGCATAACAGCCCTCTCTCCGATGCAGCAATTGACATCTGTCCTCTGCCAGAGCCCCAAATGAAATGCTAGGTCCCTCTTTTTTTTAAAAAAAGGACCAGCAATCCCATCTGTAAGCTACCAGCAGGCATGTGGGACAATGAACGTGGCCGCCCGATGACGGCACACGGCGCGCTGAACACTCAAGCCCCTATTTAGAAAGAGGCAAGGTGAATCAATGCGCCGACGTGGTCATGTTCTCATAAGGGAACATGAACCACCCACGAACAAAGTCTCAACATGCTTGTGATGCGATAGAGGAGTGGGGGCCCACGGGGAATGGTTACCCGGCGGGGAAGCCCCACTGTAATCCTCAGGTCACCAAGGCTTATTAACCAAAGTAGCGCTTTTCTGGTGCACCAGAAAAAGAACTAGATCGGGGAATAAGCAAAGGGACTCAACCCCGTTTGAGGCATCATAGTCTCGAACGCGCACCAGAGCGCGAGTGACGCGCTGAGTTGCCGTGGCAACCCCCGCTGTCAGCCGCGCCAGACGGCACACGGCGCGCTGAACGCTCAAGCCCTTACGAGAAAGACTTGAGACAAACAACGCGTCGACGTGACCACATTCTCCTGAGAGAACACGGATCACCCACGAACGCCTCACATGTTTATATGCGAGAGAGATCGTGGCCGTCAAATGAGGACAGGAAACAACCGCATCCAGAAACACACAGTTTGAGTGACATCTTGAAAAAGACGCAGGTCAACCTGTATGCTCTTTTAGGAATGGAAAATTGCTCTTTTAAAGTGCTGAAGCACTCAGGGAGATGGCGCGGCTCCCCGCGGTCCGATAGTGCAAGCCCGCGGGTGAGCACTCAAAGGAAAACGCCCAGCGAACCAACACAGGAACTCTTTTTGCAGCCACTCGCTGACTCGCGCTGTCACGCCAACACCAGGAAGAGCACTTCTCCAGACCCGTTCTCTTGAACACTCTCGGCAGAAACAGTCTTGCGCAGGTAAGCAGCAAAACTACCGGCTCCGAAGTTGAAAGCGGTATGCATTGTTCACGTCCGTGTTTTATACCCGCGCTGCGGGGCGGTGCGTGAACCGCATGCCAATGTTTATTGGCTCGTTTCTATACACTCGAAGTAGATTGGTCTCTGAAAATAGATCCCAATTCGTCGGTCAGTTCCGACGTACGTCGAACGTGACCGACTGAAAGGGAACATATGTATATAGCCAACTGTACTGTTGGGGTAACAGCTTAGGACCCAGGACCAGTACACATCTCTTCACCTCATTGCGGACAAGCTGGATTCTAAATATTCCAGTCCCCACGTTGAGGCCCTCACACCTCCCACTCACAACAGGGCGTCGATGTTTTCTTTTCTCAAAACTCCTGATCAACATACTGATAACGTGCTTTCTCTCATTGAGAGAGGAACAGACAATATGGTACAATAGTATTCATACAATTCTTTAGGGTTTCAGTAAAAGGAAATATAAAATATATAATAAAATAAAATAAAATGAAAGACAAATCCATATTTAATCTATGGAAGCTGGGTTAAATGAGCAATCTCTGTTACTGCATTCCCATCGAGTTAGAGGTGTGTGATGCCTCCAAAATCTGAACACATGACTGAAATCCGCAAGTTTAAGGATGACCAGAATGGTCTCAGCCGGCTCCTGAATGCCAATCTCATCTTAGCTCAGGGTGTTTCCTGGCTCTCAATTTATGCGGTATTTGGTGAGCGGTATAGAGGGGCCAATATTAGGGCAGGGGCTGCTGCGTCCAGTCTTGACCTTGGCCCTTACGAACACAGCTTCCCCTCCCAACAGAGATGCTGCTGGCCTCACAGACATCTGCCTCACCTCTCATACACACTTCACATAAAAACACCCCACTTCTTGGAGGTGCCCCAATGGCGGTGACCCCCATTGGCTTAGGTTGCCCTCTGCTGGCCACCAGAAGATCTTACCCGTCATCGGAAAATCACCTCATGCTCATTGGTCATCGCTTAAAATCTTTGACCCTCAACAGGGTCCGATATTTTTCTGGAGCCTTTTGGAAAGTGCATTCAAGAGTCACCAGAGCCATCTGGTCTGCTTTCAAATTAGTAAAAACATGGAGACAGGTTAATTATAGTTCCTGATCACACAGTTTTCCTGATACGAGTGTTCTCGTGAGACATCACACACGTCTAGGACGGACCCTCAGTCACCACTCAGAGACCAAATACAAACTTTAGAAAATATAAAGGAAGAAACAAAATCATACCTGGACAGGCTCATTAAATTCATGATAATAATATAAAAATATAAATATTGATTAAGTCTTTGATTATAAATTTAACTAAGATAATTTGACTTTATCATTGGCTTGATTGAACACCAACAAGCACATATTGTAATTTATTTATTTTCAAAACAGATCTTTTTCAGGTACAAAACTCAATAGTGGCCTGAAATAAAAAGTAAATAAATAAAAAATAAACAACAGAATAATCCATCCAATTTCATTCAGTCTCATATAGCATGTACCACCTTAATAAACACATTATACATTTCTTTCTCAAAAAATAGAAAATAAAAGAAAACATTCATATCATCCATCACATTATTTCCACTTAAAACATAAACTTGTTCCTAATTTTTACTCAAGAACCCTTTTGTTAAATTTACTATTTCCAACAGACCCATTTTCACCCATCATAGCCCACATAACCGTTGATGAATGTATCCATAAAAATAAAAAATAAAGTTAATGTTAAAACCTTTTCATCAAAATGACTTAATTATCAATTCTTATTACATTTAATCAACTTGTTCACTCATTTATCTTGTGAAATTATACTTAATCATCCTCAATACCCAATTATTAATAAAACTCAGCATGTTATTAGTAAAACATTCAAAATCATTCATCAGGGTTTTCTTTAAAGTACCTTTTTTTTTAATTTTCTTTAATTTCTGTTCTCAATGTCTTGTCCATTAAAACTCTTCAGGTGTAAGCTCCAAATGACCAAAATCTTAAACCTCTTAATTCATGTCACTTGGCAGTGATACTTCATCAAATCCTCACTAGCCTTATCTTGCCACTTACACCCGAAAGTGTCATAACTTTACTAAGAACACATTTTCATAATCTCACATATTTCTTTAAATTTGGACTATAAGTCATCATCAATTTCTTTAAAGCCGTTTTAAAATGATTTGTTCATTCATATCTATATTAACTCCATTTAACTTTACAGGTGTTCATCAATTCTATTTCTCACAACATTATTCTTTGGGCTATTTCTCATTATTCCTCTATCAAAAATATGGTCTGCAGATGCACCATATGATCATTATTGTTTCTTATCTCTACTGCTCAGCAGAAACCAAAATATTATATTCCTCTTATCTCAATCCCAGTCACACAGAAAGACTTAAAGTCACTTGCTTCTTTAACATTAATTGTGGTTCTATATACATCAAAATATCATGAAAAATTTAAATAAAGTAAAAATAAAACTTTTCCTTTTAGAAGTTATCTCTTTGGTTGCCCTCCAGCCTTTCATAAGTTTTGAGGGAGTCTCTGGATAATTTAGATAGTGACTTCAGCCAATTTGTCACTTTGTCTCTGCCGTCAAGTCTATAACATTTACGTTGACCATTTTTAATCAATTGACATTATTTAAATGTAGGCCCTCAGTTGAATTTAGACAAGGGTTTTAACCCATGATGGACGGCAATCTTTAACTTTACAATTCCACTTGAACTAATCCAGAGAGTAATTCAAATCAACATCATAAATGACAAAACTCGTCATAACAGACAGAGCTGGATAAGAATCCATGTAAAGCTCGTCCCGTGTTCTGGATAATCTTTTCACCAGATTCCTTCAAAATTATCAGTTTCTCTAAAGGTTGCCGCTTACCTTAAAGAGGTGGTAAAGCACACTCTTTCGAAGGCTTGATTGTGTTTGTGGGGTGCACTGTAACATGTGTTCATGCTTCGTTTTTAAAAAAATGCAGTATTTTTCATATATTTGACCTTTATTCTACACTGCTCTGTCCCTCCTTGTAAAAACGGTCTGGTGGTTTCCGGATTCTGTGAAGCCAGTCCCTCAAAAATACGCAATGGGCTCTGATTGGTTAGCTGGCCCAGTGTGTTGTGATTCGCTAACCGCCTAGTGAACATTTCTCGAAAGCGTCACGCCCCTTACCTCTACAGGTAGCCTCAGGCTAGTAGCCTGAGCTTTGTGTACAATAGCGTCAATGAAACCATACCAAGAGCCCGAATCAGACCCAGACAATTTTAGTGAAGATGATCGAGCAGAACCTGTTCAGTCCTCAAGAGTAAAGACTGCGGATCTATAGTGATCGCTCCTGAATGGCACTGTTACTTTTGTATTTTTAGAACGATTTGCCAAATATCTGTCGCAAGAACGGACACTAAACATAGTAGCCAAATCAAACACAGAACCATGTTTAGCATGCCTGTAGATAAACAGTACATAAAAGCTCTAATCAAAGAATAATTTACACTAATGCCAAGTTCGCTGTTGAGATTTTAAACAGTTTGTAACGTGAGGTGTTTGTCGGATAACGTTAAGTATGAATGAGCATTTAACAAACTGGTCTGCAGAGCCAAACAGCGCTGTCATGTTTACTTCATTGCTACAACGTAGGCTACAATTAACAACACAAACTATTACAGGAAAACACATAGACGAAAAATAAATCACACTTACAGGTTGTGGCCCGTACTCGCGAAGATTGTGGAAGCTTTGCTCCGCGAGATGTGCCGCGGTAGCCGCGCGTGCCCGCCTGTCTCGTGCAGCTGAACTCGTGCAGCTGAAGGCTCATGTATTGCAAATACAGATGAATATTGTCCATTATGTCACATTTTCCGATCTTCTCCTCCGACCCCTGTCTGTCTCGTGCTTTGATTTATGATGGGCAGCATATATCCGATGCAAATACGATCGTGTTCCCCTCAAGTCTCTTACACACATGAATATGACGTTGTATGTTAAACGCACTGCAACGCTGCCCCGTCCCTAGGAAGGCTGAAGAAAGTGGACCTGCAATCCGGATGAAAATAACAGCGTTTCGTCGGCATTGTCAACAGCACTCCAGCCTACTAACCACAACAACTATTCCCCGAGGCGATACAAAATGGCCCCCCCTTATTTCATATTCTCGGAGGAGGGGTTTATGTAAATATTGGGCCTGGTGATGTCAGCAAACCCTGGGTGAATGTGTAGTAGTCCCTACCGGCCGTTTGCTGTAGTCCTTAGAAATCGATTTCTTTAAAAGCAAATATCTCCCTTTGCTTTAAACTTTGAACGTTGTAACTTTGAAGATGTTGTTTATGCTCAAACAGCAACATTACACACTAGCTAAAGTTAGAAAAGTGAAATCGTGGTTTACCACCCCTTTAACCAATCTGTAATGGTCAAACACTCATTCCAGAGGTTAATGACACCCAATCAGGACAGAACAGTTCTAGGAACAAACACATACAAAACATAAAGTGCAGTCACACCCATACACACATTAAACATGAATTGCTCATTCTCAAATTTTACTTTTAGTGTTAACTCAAATTATTACTCAAATTATTATTTAAACTCAGCTTTTACGTCTGCTCATTATTAATTTGTCTCTACAAAAGTCAGCTGCGTGGTTTTGGTTCTGATATCATTTCTTTGTTTTGTTTCAGCTTTAGCAGGGTGATAACAAATTGTACCATCCCTGCTTCCACAAGCAGTCTCTCTCAGTCTCTCTCTCTCGGATAACCTTTTCCAACAGTTTTCTAAGACTTTAACTTTAATGTTAAATTCATTCTCATTTAAGGTTTGTGTGCAAAAACATCTTCTACCTTTTTACACACCATGTTCCCTTTCGAAAGGGAACTCTCGCTGCGTCTAGCTGACGCTATGGGGAACGCCCTCGGCGTGACTGGTGTCTGAAGCTACTATCGAATCACGGCAAAGTCTTTGACCGACGTCAGCCCATGACGTCATCAACGTGCGACCCGGAAGTATAAAAGGGCGCCGTGCCAACACATACACATCTTTCTCGTCTTCAGGGACTGTCTGTATGAACTGCTATACGAGTTAAGGTAAAACAAATTCAATTATTAATACACACGAGTGTGTATTTACTGCCTGGGATCAAGAGCATGCACAGTCAAGTTCATTTGAAGTTGTTTGTGTGTGAGTGTGAGCGGTTTTCAATCTGAGATCGCTCCACTCTAGTCTGGTTTTTTTCCTGAGGGAAGAAAGTTTGGCATCTGGGACTGGATGATGCTGTCCCGCTCAAGCTGAAGCTGAGCATTGGCATACATCATGGGTTCTCAGATGCAGCTCGCCGATCGTCGCGACGATCTGGCGGCTAACGAGACTAAACAGCAAGTGCTCTTAGGGATGGCTGTTGAGAGTGGTATGAATCCTCTCAGCCACCTTGACCGTGTATGCTGAGCTGATGAATGTTATGGAACGTGCTGCAGGCAGGCTGCTGCTGCCATGTTGGTGCGTTAGAGGAGAGATCGCTCGTGATAGATTGCACGATCTATTTCTCCTTGGCCATAAACCATCAGCTCAGATGAGCCTTCCATTCCTTCTTGATCTTCTTACAGAGATCGAGAGGGCATGGAAGAATCCATATTCTACCCAATGTTCATCAACATCAGCGTTTTAACTTCGCTGATGTCGAGGGGATAGGGGAATATGGATATGTGCTGAGGCTACCGACTGGCGAGGAAAGTTTGCGAACTTTTCTCGCATTTCGTGGGCATCAACACTGAAGAGCTCAAACTCTGCCTTTCTAAATCACGTTGTGCTTTAATGGCAGGGGCATACACGGCAGCGGGTTAGGCTGGTGCTGCTTTTCACACCATGGCGGTGTTTCAGGCGTACCAGGCGGACCTGCTGGAGGATCTCGACCAGGGGGCCGGGCTGTCCCCTGAGGCGGTTGCTGAGCTGCGCCGCACCACAGATCTGTCTCTCCGGGCCACCAAGCAGACTGCTGCTGCTATCGGCCGCTCTATGGCGGCTAGGGTGGTTACGGAGAGGCATCTGTGGTTGGGCCTGGCTGATATCGGGGAGAAAGAAAAGGGTTTTCTCTTCGTTTCGCCTACTGAACTTTTCGGCACCTCCGTGGAGGCGGTGGTTGAGAAGTTCAGGGAGGCGAAGGCGCGCTCAGCGGCATTTAAGACATGCATACCGCTGAGATCCGCGCCCCCACCCAGGCAGGCGGGACCTGGTCCTTCACGGTCTGAGGACCGTAGGCAGGACCAGAGTGCTAGCGTCTCCTCTCGTGCCCCCCCTCCTTGGAGGAGCAGGGTACAGAGGAGACGGGATTCCCGCGGGAAAAAGGATCTAAGGGAGGTGATCCAGGACAAACGTTCTCAACGAAGGCGTTGGTGATGGATCACTTCCCTTGAGGGTGATTACATCATAGCCCTCTCCTTTTTCCTTTTTAATGTCTTTTTATGATTTTTACCCAGGCGCTTCTTACGTCAGGCCTGAGGCGGGCCTATGGTAGAGTAGAACTATGTTCTGATGGCCCGCCCGGACTTGCTCAGTGAGAACGCCCCTTTCAGGCATTCAAGGGCGGTAGAACATGGTGGTGAGAACCGCACAATGAGTCTTCGCTCAGCATGCCGCAGGTGAGAGTGGTCATTTTTGTGTGTTATACTAAAAATATGTATTTCTTACAGACCCCAGGTTCCTGTATAGAGTTGGGTATTCATCAGAGAAAACTGTCTTTCCCCTGCTTAGTTAGGCTTTAACACAGCACCATTCTCTGGGCTGTGTATGTGAGCGTGTGTTGGCTTTCCCTGGTTGGTCAAGATGGCGCCAGATAGGCCACCGCTTATGGTTATCAGAAGATGGGCCTCCTCTCATATTGAGAGTAGTGTTTAGGCCGCCGCTCTTTTCTTTGAAATGTTTGCGGATTACTAGGCGGTAGCACACTTTTCTGATAGAATGTAGTGTTTGTCTACCGCTTAGGGTTACTATTGTCTTCGGTTCCCTAAGCCACTGCAGGTTGGATTAGTTTGTCTCTGTTACAGCTGAGCGCTACGGCGTCAGTCGGTATGTGGATGAAGGAGGCGCGTTGCTGAGGCACCGTCACCTTTGGTTGTACACCACTTAGATCGGAGGCCTCCTCTCATTGAGAGTCGTTGGTTTAAATAGCAGTCAGTTTGTTTGTCTGGCAGTTATTTCTCGTTTTTGCGAAACTCGTACAGCTTGTAGGCTTTTACAAGCCTCCCTGGAACGGGTCCCCATAGTAATGGGTAGCTATCATGTGTTAGGCCTCAGCAGGCCTCCATGAAAACGAGCCGTAGGGTCTAATGTTACTACAACCCACATTTTGCAAATATGTCTGTCCCAGTTAGCAGGAAGGATTGCACCGTTTTTCAAGATTAAACGGTGACAGTGGTAGGCCTTATCAGGCCTCTAGTAAGGCAGGTGACAATGCTTAAGCATCAAGGTACTACTAGCCTAGCTGGCTATCAGGTTAAAAAGGGGTAATTACGCTCTCCTGAAGGTCGGCTGTCAATTGTAGGCCTCAGTAGGCCTCTTGAACAAGGCGCATTATCAGTTGGAAGGCCTCAAACCAGGCCTCACTGGAGGTATGTACCGATGTGCGCATCAGGACAGCTAGCCTGGAGGCTATCAGGTTGTAGGCCTCATCAGGCCTCCCCGAAGGCCCGCTGTTAGTTGTAAGGCCTTGCTAGGCCTCCCTGAGGGTGAGCTCTCAGGTTGTGATCACTACCAGAGGCAGGTTGTAGGCCTCATCAGGCCTCCCTGAAGGCCTGCTGTTGACTCTAAGACCTTACTAGGCTTTCCTGAGGGTGAGTTCCCAGATTGTGGTCACTCTCAGAGGCAGGTTGTAGGCTTCATCAGGCCTCCCTGAAAGCCTGCTGTTAATTCTAGGCCTTAATAGGCCTCCCTGACTCGAACAAGGTAGTAGGCCCCATCAGGCCTCCCTAAGGTGTTCCTGGGATCCAGTCATCTGAAACAGTTAGCACGCATTGCAAACAGGTAGCAGGCCTCTCCAGGCCTCCCTAAAGGCTGCTTATCAGGTAGTAGGCCTTAATAGGCCTCCCTTGAGGGCGAGTTCCTTAATCAGGATGCTCGAAAAGCCTGCGTAGCTTGACTGTCGGGTAGTAGGCCTCAATAGGCCTCCCGGAGGGTGAGCTCCCAGATTGTGGTCACTCGAACAAGGTAGTAGGCCCCATCAGGCCTCCCTAAGGTGTTCCTGGGATCCAGTCATCTGATACAGTTAGCACGCATTGCAAACAGGTAGAAGGCCTCTCCAGGCCTCCCTAAAGGCTGGTTATCAGGTAGTAGGCCTTAATAGGCCTCCCTTGAGGGCGAGTTCCTTAATCAGGATGCTCGAAAAGCCTGCGTAGCTTGACTGTCGGGTAGTAGGCCTCAATAGGCCTCCCGGAGGGTGAGCTCCCAGATTGTGGTCACTCGAACAAGGTAGTAGGCCCCATCAGGCCTCCCTAAGGTGTTCCTGGGACCCAGTCATTTGAGACAGTTAGCACGTATTGCAAACAGGTAGTAGGCCTCTCCAGGCCTCCCTAAAGGCTGGTTATCAGGTAGTAGGCCCTAATAGGCCTCCCTTGAGGACGTGTTCCTTAAACAGGATGCCCGACTAGCCTGCGTAGCTTGACTGTCAAGTAGTAGGCCTCCATTAGGCCTCCTTGAGAAAACAAGGGTAACCTCAGCAGGACCATGCTTCACTAAAATTGGCGGTATTGCTGTCAGGTAGTAGGCCTCACTAGGCCTCCCTGAGGACGGAGTCCCGAGCCAGGATGCTTGGTTTCCAGCATGGCTTGCGGTTAGGTAGTAGGCCTCTATAGGCCTCCCTGGAATACCCGCTATCAAGTAGTAGGCCCGCAGGGCCTCCTTGAAGGTGAAGTTCCTGAGCTAGGCATTTGATTACCAGTTCTCTGTGAGAACTTGTGGTAGTTGGGCCTACAGCTGGAGGTTACTCGCCAGGCAGGCTCAGCTGCTCCCCTCAATGAGGGTCGTCTATGAGTGCTCAGCCGCCTGAGCCTGGTCAGACGGTCGTAGGCCTCTCATGAGGCCTCCCTGTTAGATCAGTCATTAAGGCCCTTTCGGCCTCCCTACTGCTTTGAAACACAAGCACCTGGTAGATCCTTGATTTGAGCAGGCAGACTCCCCTCGATAGCAAGGGTTGAAAAGCACTACGCTGAGTATTGCTCTCTTGGATAACCCGTCTCTGAGTTCCGGGCTAAGTAGGACTGCCAGTGTTTCAGTCCCTTAGCTTGGACGCCCCTTGGGCACCATCCAGAGGCTCTGTTTTGAACAGACAGGGTTGGCTAAACCGAAGTGTCCATAACACTTAGGGCACCAGGTCAAGCCTCCCTGGTGGCACTCGGGAGAACTTTTTTCCCGGGTAGTGACTGGCTGGGGTTCCTTCGGGTCCCCTAGCCACATTCCCTTAAAGGGACCCCTTCGGTGGAAGTAGTGGTCCCGGGCCTTCAAGCTGTCTGGATGGAACCCCACGCAGTGCGTTAGGGTTCCGTTTAGTTGTGTAGCTTGGGCTATGACCGTAGGGAGTGCTGTCACTGTCAGCCCAGGGACCTGAGGGGGAATCGCTCAGGTTTTTCTATGAATTACTTGTGTTGACAGTTGTCACTGCCAATGGGCAGACACTCCCCTCAGCATGGCGGCGTTGGTATATCGTTCCCCATAGCGTCAGCTAGACGCAGCGAGAGTTCCCTTTCGAAAGGGAACGTCTAAGGTTACGTATGTAACCTCTGTTCCCTGAGAACAGGGAACGAGCGCTGCGTCGCGTTGCCATGCTTCAGGGCCTTTCTGCCATACAGTCCCTTCAGACGAGAAGATGTGTATGTGTTGGCACGGCGCCCTTTTATACTTCCGGGTCGCACGTTGATGACGTCATGGGCTGACGTCGGTCAAAGACTTTGCCGTGATTCGATAGTAGCTTCAGACACCAGTCACGCCGAGGGCGTTCCCCATAGCGTCAGCTAGACGCAGCGCTCGTTCCCTGTTCTCAGGGAACAGAGGTTACATACGTAACCTTAGACGTTTTCCTAAAACATGTCTTATTATTTTCAAGTGATGCCCTGTGCTTTTACTCATCAATATCTTCGATCATCTGTGGCACAGGCTCAGTACCTTGAGCTGGTTTCGAGAGAGAGAGAGACTCTGAGGCATTCAGGACTGGTACTGCATTTTCATAAACTTTTAACTTGTCACTCTAGAACAGCATAAGACTTGGCTAGAGATTACATTTGTTTTGCATTAAACATCAGACATTATCCTTTGCCAGAAATTACATTTTCAAATGATCATAATTTTATATTTGTCTTTTGCCCATATAATACATTTAAACTTCAAACATCCAAACTGAGTCTGAGTTACTCTTACAATTTTAGCCACAGCACCAGAAATTACATGGTGGGCCAGATTCAGATAAGTGAATTGTTTTATTACAGCTCAGCATGAGCTTATCTTTTGAAACCAAAACATCAGCTTCTAGGGTTTTCAGCTTTTAACACCAATTATTGTCTCACGAGCAGTGTTTTTACCAACATCCAGTCAAATAAATTTTATCAGAACTTTTCAACAGTTAGAGGAACAGGAAAATGTATTATACATTTTTATAATTAAAACCCTCTATGTCTCTAATTATATATCTTTTCTGCTCACTTTGTATCATCATTGTCTTTAATTTTGCCTCATAATTTATTTAAAATTATCATTGATCTTTCCTTTTAAAAGGAATTCCTTACGACTTAAATTTATTGAACTTATTACTTATTTCATTATTTTCAATCTGTGCACCTCTGTTTAAAATCCCTCCGTGTCCGTGACTATATCTGCAGATGCTCTGAGAAGAGAGCGCAGGAGGGGAGGGGGCAGATAAGACTGCTCACACATCTCTTGGCCTTTTTGTTTTGTTTTTCCTGTTTTGTTTCAAAAACAACTTCAAGTCTTTTACTCAGACTACACAGACCAAATCCTACATAATTTCCAGTGATTTCTGCCAATTTATCTCACAAACAGTTAGGAATTACAATTTTAGCCAGTCAAGTTTCTGATTAACTTTTCAATTAGAATTAAAACCTTTGCTGCCCATTTCCTTAATAATTCCTTAAAATTTCTTTGATGTCAGGGCTTCGGAGCAGAGCTGCTTACAGCGTTTGCTCTTTCGTCTCAAAATCTTTATCTGGACTGATCATGTCACTCAAATTGTTAGCCATCATTTTAGTCAAAGTTCATACTCACCTGAAATTATACCAGCAGAGATGGAGGCGGCGATCTTTAACCAACACAGCTGTGGCTTCTGCGTGATGAAACTGCAACGTACACTTATACGAAAAAGTCACTTATACTGGTCCATGCCAATTTGGGTCATACTTTAAATTTTTCTCGGGATCGTTCCTGATGCATCCCTGGCAAGCAAACCTGAATCTATTTTTATTTTGTTTAACTAATAACGTAATCCCTAACTGTCTATTTTCCCTAAATTCAGGGGCCCCCTGTCTGAGTTGGAAGAGACGGAGAAGTTTTGCGGTGATCACTGTTTAACTTCCCAGTGTGCCTGCCCCTTTTAGGAGTGGTGTGGTCACCATAGCCCCCACTGAGCTCTCTCCTCTGTCTGGGCAGGACTCACTTGCACCCATGGTACCACCTTATGGTTACCTGGGCGACTTCTTATACCCCTTTATGTTTCTCAAAAGCTTTACCTCTTAACATGTAATGTTCAAGATCCCTAGCCGAAACATAACCCGTGGTATATATAGTATAATTATTCCTTATTCCCATCGAAATAAAACTCTCCCGTTCCCCTTACCCAGTCTCTTCCAGTCAGACAAGTCTAATAATGAAAAATATACTACCTTATCTACTTGTTTGCCAGAGGTGTACCAAGGAACAATTGCTCGCCAATTCTCCACCAAAACTGTTGGGGTAACAGCTTAGGACCCAGGACCAGTAGTGAGAAATGAAGACCAAGAGTCAGGAGTTAGATTAATTAAAGAAAAATTTACTGAAGAATAGTTTGCAGTTTCATCAGCAGAAGCCAGATCACAAGGAGTTCGTAGGTCGCGCTCCCTCTAACAGTCTCCCCGCCTCCGCCTGTTTTCAAGGTCTAACCACGTCATTAATGTGGAATGATTCTGATTGGCTCTAACAACATGTAATGTAAGCAACTTTCCACACGTAGACAGATAGGAGCACATATCACTAAAAATGAGTAGACTAGTTGTCGCCCAGTCCCAGATTTAGATCACAAATGACACAAGTGGTCATATAAAGGCGTCTCCAGGTCTGGCATCGTCTGCAGAAAAGTCCATCTCCAACACTGAACCTGCACAGATCATGCAACGCACATACACACAAAAGCTCCAGAGAATAACAGTTTCCTCAAGGTTGAGAACATCTTAACTAACTATCAACAAGGTACTTCTCCAAAACATGCTGATACTACATATAGTACAGAAGTGAATTTATTCTATTTAGTAAGAATCTAATTATTCAGGTTATGGAAATAATAAAAAGAAACATTGAGAAGGATAGGTGTATAAAAGAAGAGACACGGGTATCTGACCTGCCCCATTAGTACATATACGGAAAAAGTAAGTTTGCCTTTTAGCACTATTTTAAACTTTTCTGGGATATAAATTATATTTGCTTGCATTCTTTACTATTCACTATTATTAACATTTAAAAATTTCACAAATAAGTAAGCAGTTATGATCTGCAATACTTTTTTTTTGAGCAACTAGACTACATGTATATTGATTAAAGAGCCATACAGGCACTTAGTGGGTAATGGCATTACAAATGAAAATTTCTATTTTTCCAGCCACAAAATGACTTTAATTCTCCTCTTTGCATTGGAATTCTCTATTTTAACCTTAATTACTACACTAACTGTAATATAAATGATAAAATATTAGAAGAAAAATGTTTTAAGTGGTCATTAATGGACCATAATTATTGCACAAATAGTATTTAGTACCAAAAGATCTCCTCAAAATATGAAATAAATATTATTTAACTAAAATATAGGCTATTTATTTTTAAAAATAATGTATGGTCACATTTGACCACCAATGAGTATATGTGACTAATTAGTAAGGAATACCTGAGGGCTAAATACAAGAAAATCATTAACATTAATGTTAACAATGTTGCATCTCCATCACTCTCCATAATAAAATTATACTGTAAATTTGGCTGACGTAATAATCAATGCACACTATGCTGTACTGTTTACCCAAAATTGCTGCAAACACCTGTATAGTGAAGCTTTTGTGTAACTTACGCGGCTTAAGCCATTCAAATGTATTGACACAGCGCTAGAAGTATTGAGCGTTCCGGGAACCACGTGACCACGCACGCCGCTGCAAGATGACAGGCTGGCAGCAACAGTACTTGAGCAACAGCGCAAACTATTTAGGAATATTTGGAACAGCTGAATACTCTAACTCATGATGAAACAGTAGAGACGATTGTAGACGGAAATGAAGAGAGATTTAATCTTAGTTTTTATTTTATGCAAAACATTTTAGTCTCGTCCTTTTTCGTCAACAATAATGCATGTTAATTTAGTCTTAGTCAGCGTTTTTGTAGTTTTTGTAGTTTGTTCATTTAAACAAAAGTTCCCTACGGCAGAGCAGATGACCACCAAAGCAGAGCAGATGGGACTGAAGATCCCCACGACAGAGCAGAAGACAACCACATCAGAGTAGACAGAACTGAACAATCACACAGTGGAGCAGAAGTCCACCACAGCGAGAGTGGAAGGGTCTGAAGATCCCCACCATGGAGCAGATAGATCTGGTGACCACCACGGTGGAGCAGGCCGAAAGGCAGATTGGTCATAGATGTTCACCGTGATGGTGTCTGAAAAAACAGAGAGTTTAGGGACAACCTCTGTGGCTTTGTCAGAGAAGACAGAGAATTCAGGGACGAACTCTGTGGTTGTGTCAAAGAAGACAGGGAGTTCAGGGACGACCTCCGTTGTTTTGTCAGGCAAAAAGTTCAGGGACCTCTGTGGTCATGTCAAAGCAGGCAGAGAGTTCACAGATGGCCTTCTTGGCTGCAACAGAACAGGCAGAAGGTTCAGGGGTTGGAGCGGGGGTTACCATCGCCTTGGGAGGAGCTGTACACGTGCGTGCGGACCAAACACATAAAATGGCGACTGCCATTACAGGAAGCGCAGTCGATGCTGGTAGGACCTCGGGAAAAACTGGACTCAGAAGCACTGGGAACACCGGGATGCCGGGCACTCGCACGACATCATGGTGGGTCATTTGGACGCCAGACTTGACGCCAGTCTCGAACGTCTTGGAACAGCCTTTGTTGCTTCGGGTGGGGCAGCCAAGACGGCTGGGAACTCTGGAATGGAGGTCATGATGGCAGGTTGGGAGTGCTTCAGGTAACCCGAGCTCGAATCCTAACATGGGCACATTTTTTGATCCACAAAAATAAATATTTTATTATATTCTAACTAAAACAATAATGGTAAATGTAAATAATTTCCAGAGGAACTTTGTGTACAGAGTTATGTCAGGACAATCATTCAAATCATGTTTTTATATGTTATCTATTTGCTACAGGTTGGCATCTGTTTCCCACAAGAAGCACCTGTGCCCAATGAGACCCTGCATTTTTACCGATAAGAAGCACCCATGCCAGCCGGGTCCCCATGGGTTGCACCACTTCTTGCCAGGATCCTACAAGGAGTATCCGATCCCACTGGGAGCATGTGTGCCTAAGTGTTCCTCTCAGGAAGCACAAATGCCAGAATTTATGCGCTTGCTCTGGTTTCATTGTGTAGTGTAGACAACACTGTTGAATCGTGGAGGTGTGCAAACTGTATTCTGTAACCTTTTTCTACTGTCTTTAGGACCCAAGGAGAGATAATTGGCAGTAGCTTCCATGCTGCCAACTTCTCTGAAAGGGACACTAAATTTGATACTTTGTCTTGTTGGGGGGATGTTAAATGTTCTGTCTCCTGGGAGATAGCAGGAAGCAACAGAACATTCCATTTTGCTGGAAACCGCTGCCCCACAAAACACGAAGGTGGTGGGGATGGAACAGTGGTGTTGTGAGGGTGTCGGGAAGGAGCTGCTTGATGTATTTTAAGTGCCCCGTCCTGAGTGGGCACACCCTCATGGTCCTGGGCGCAAAAACTTCAGGACTTTTTATTTGTGGAGATAATGGTCCTTAAATCTGGTTTCCTTTTAGGCTGCTGAGCATGACGAGCCAGTCCCCAGTCTTTACTAGGGGGAGTGGGACTCACCACACTCTGCTTCTTTTCCTCCCTCCTCTTAAGAGCTGGACTGTGTTAGGGCTGGTTGGCCAACAGCCCCTCCCCTTGAGTATGGCGGGGAAGAAACTTGTCTAATGCCACCTCATGCCTCTTCTTCTCCTGGAACCTGCTGACAACTGTATTTACTGAGTTGCCAAATAGCCTGGAAGGGGAACATCAATCAATAATACTTTGTCCCTGTCTTTGATGCCTGTGAGATCAGCCTGCTAACCTGCTGATTGAAACTCTTTCTCCACCAGCGTGGTTGTTGTTCTGCATGGCTTGGTGGGGAGCGTAGTCTTTTTTAATGACAATGAGCTCCCAGGGGAGAGCCCGTGGCTGTCTCTTCAGTCTGAGGCATCATTGTATAACCACATGGCCTCGCACCCACAATAGTCGAATAAGTTGATGTTGAGGGCACAAAGACACACAATGTATATGGTTTCCCCTTATGAATGAGTAAACTCGTCATGGAGGTCTTCAAAGAAGGGGTGAGACTGCCGCTCAGGCTCCTCCCCTTGGCCACCAGACAGAAATCTATCCTCTAACTTTGAGCACTTGGGGGTCTCTTCTTCCTGTGGCCAGTCCAGTTGTAACCTGGCCACTGCACGAGTCACTACCTTGAACAGCTCCTCTTGCACTTTATCATCATGGGAGAAGCACTCGAAGGCAGCACTCAAAGGTGCCACTCTCGAAATCCATTGAAAATATATGAGACGTTTGAAGCACTTTAATGGTTAACAACTAACAGTGCTCACACTTGCCATGCTCGAATGCAGAGGCAGCATGCTCTTCTCCTAAACACTCAAAGCAGAACTCATGCGTATCATAATCAGGGATGTTCTCTTTTTCACACTGAGAAAATTCAGCACACTGACAACTGGAAATCTAACTCCTAACAAAGTGGACAGATAGAGAGGTAGCACACACACACACACACACACACACACACACACACACACACACACACACACACACACACACACACACACACACACAATGCGGTCTCTGAAGACAAAGAAACCTGAAGGCACACCTGTTTCACATCTATTAGCCTCTCATGAGCGCGCATTCTAATGGTGTCATCGTATGCACATATGCTTCACAACCGGTCAACACAAAGTTGTTTTCCCAACACAACATTCAAAATGTCCCCCTCCTTGTTGGCGGAACACTGCCAGTAAGCGCCAGCCCTCTCTCTAACCTGACATGATCAGTTGCACACTCAGCCCAACGAACTCAAGAAACTACCTGCAGGAAGGAGTTTTTAGAGCGAGTTTAGCCATCTTAGGTCTAGCACGCTAACAATAATTATGTGTCATCATAAAAACTAAGTACAAAGCCTAGTATTCTTTCAAGTAACAGATAGCAGTCAATAAGCCAATAGCAATGTACTTAGCAGGGCTTCCTGAGTTTCAAACCGACATCTGACAGTTTAAGTCCTGACCTCATCTGCGTTGTGCTCCATTGTTGGCTGGAAACATCCCAAGTACAGTGAAAAAAGAAGAAAATAATAACTACAGGCACAGGGCAGTGTCCCTGTAGACACAAACACCAGCACACACGTTTAGTGGACCAGTGTTAGATTTTATTTGTTATATATCAATCACTCTCAGTTCGGCTTTGACCAAAGGGAAGAACAATCACACAGTGTGAAGTGTTTATGTTAGTCCTCAACTTTAATTAAAAAATATCAGGGTTTATATAGACCCATTCACATGCAACACAGATGCACTCCACCAGCATAGAATCTTGTTTGAACAATTCTTTGTATGCCTAGCTGCATTTCTTCATTCATAGTATCCTACTTATATTTCCTCTGTGCATAAAAAGTGCAAGCATGCAAAAATACGAGTTCAAAATACACGAGAGAGCTGGCAACATCGCCATGGGGCTGCATGTAGAGTACAAGGGCATGGAAGAAAGCACTGCCCACAATCCTACCATTGAGGGTGAGCATCAGTTGACCTCAGCCAATGTTTATGAGGATGTGGACATTTCCCTCAGTCTCCCAGCTCTGATTCTTCTTCATTGCCGCTGGTTCCACCCAGCACCGGCGCACAGTATACCAAGTCTATATCACTGACAATGCTGCCACCCAGCCTCCCTCTCTCGCCTTCTCTATCCAAGCCAGCCAATACTCAGCTGGCTCTCTGCAGTCCCTCGGCTCTTCTATTGGCTTCGCCAAGCAAGCCAAATCTACCTTGGATCATCCATTCATCAGCTCTGCCTTGGCAAGAGGATTCCTGGCTCCATCTCCAGCCACCGAACCCAACACTACACCTTGGCTCATCGCCCTGTTGGCTCCACCTTGGCTCCTTCCTCCACCTGGGACCATCATCCTTATGGCTCCACCAGGTTCCCTTGTCCCACAGGCTCCCTTTGCTTGGACCCTGGACTTCAGGGCCTTCAGCTGCGTTTCATCCCTCCATCTGCGTTTCATCCCTCCATCTCACTGGCTCCGCCTCAATCCTTTGGCACCCTGACGTTATGTCAGGATCATGTTTTGTTCTGCTTAGTTTCATTGTGTTTTGGTTTGGTTCTGTTTTTTTTTCTCTCCCCTGCATTTGAATGTTGACCTAGTTTCCTTGTGTGTGTGTCAGTTATTTACTAATTAAGTTCACATGTTTCTCACTTAGCTTCCTCATTTATCCCTGTGTATTCAAGTCCTCAGTTTACATTGCTCTGTTGTCCGTTCTACGGCATGTGTATTGCGATTGTTATGTTCCATAGTGTTCTTAGTGTTTTCAGTTCTGTTAATAAATTCAGCACTGCTGTGAATATATCCCTTTTCTCAAATGCAACCAAGTGTGACAAGAGGATGTAATCTGCCAAAAGAGTCACTGAAAAATTGCAACACACAAACACATTCAAGTGAATTAAGTACTGTCAAACTACCCTCTTGGAATACCACTCTGCAAATAAAAGTTGGATAAAATATTTGGATCTTGACAGTATAGGTTACTATGAACTGTCATTCATTAACAGCATACAGGTTTGGAAGGACATGTGGGAGAGTAAATGATAGCCAGACTATTAATTTAAGCTGTTTCAATCTTTGCTAGTCTTTTCAAACATTCAGTCGTTTGTTAAACTAATGGGGAAGATCAACCTGGTGGACGGCTTTAGTTTTTTCTCAAACCTTTAAAAACGGCTTTAGTTTTTCTGCTGCCCTGTATGACTGCCAGAAACGGATGCCAAAGCAAGACGGCAATGCAATGAGTGATGGGTTGAACAAAACAGCTCTGCCGTGCGTGGTTGTGTGTGTGTGCACGGGCAAATGTGTGTGTGGACATCTGTGGAGAAATTGTGAGGCAGATGGAACTGTCAGCTTGTCCTCTATGCACAGTTGAGCCCCTGAAGCCTCATGCAGACACTTGCTTTATTGCAGCAGTGTGCACAAATGCTGCACTCCATCTAACATAGTCCTAACGCAGTCCCATCCACCCAAGACAAACCAACTGAAGAAATGCTCCGAAATAGAAACTCAGCATGAGATTTACTCACACTGTTCACTGTCTGACAATGCATGCCAAGACAACCACGAAACAGGTACAAAAATGGTATGTATGAATAACCAGCAGCTATAGAAGCAGACTCTGAAGTATAGCAAAACATGTTTAACAGAGAGTACAATACACATTAAAACAAACCTAAAATATATATTGTGTATACAGGAATATTTCTAAGTAGATTCTCAATTGAATGTGATTAAAACAAGATTCACTCATTCCGCAAAATGCTTAACAAGGAAAATCAGTTTGATTAGGAACTAATTAGTTAGCTTCTACTATCCCCATTCCACCTCTAATTAATTAAATATTCATATGCCCTGCAACCACTTCACTAATCACTTTGCTATGGATAATTGCATTTTACTAAATTTGTAAACATCTTAATATTTAACATAAAGGTAAGGTTATCCACAGAAAAATAATACAGGTCATTGAACATATGTTGACCTTTATGGTGGATGTTGTTAAACTACTTGAGGTAAGTTGTCTCAGTGAAATCTGCCATTAAACAGCCTATTATAGGCTTTTCGGCTAAATTTAAGTAAAATAATTATGAAACCAAACGTTTCAATTCAATCTTGATCAGAAGTGTTTTCAAACAGAAAGGCATCTGTTTGGGATGTTGGGACCTTTAAGTCTGACATGTCAGCCTGTGGCTCAGATGTGATTTTCATTCTCTGTTAGAGCTCTAATGTTGAAGGATAATGGAGGAATTATTCCTGTGGACACTTCAGCTTTCTCTTTCTCTCTGTCAGTATGTCTATGTCTCCTACTTATCTCTCGCCACTCTCTCGCCATCTCCTTTCTCTCAGCTAGACAACAAGCTCAAAGTGTCTGTCACAGACAGGTTTGCCAATGACAAAATGCCTCATCTCCAAATTGCATTTTCCAAAAGAGGAAAACACAAAGTCAGCTGTAGGTCAGCTAGATTAGCGGTGAGATCATGAGAGCTCTAGGAAGGTAATTGAACACGGCTCTTTTTCTGTTGAAACTTGGATTTCAAAAACAAATGGAACAGAAAATAAGATTTAAATGGCAAAACAAGTAAAGCGTTTATTTCTGCCATGTTGTCATCTCCATATGCCCATCAGAAATGGGAATGGGAAAGAGTTTTCCTCTCTCAAACCTAGTGCACATCTAGAAATAGCAGTCTGCAACAGCTCTCGAATTGATAGCACATCACATGTATTTCAATCTCCTGAACTATCTTTATCCTGAGGAAAGTGTGCTCTATTGATTGGTGAGTGAAGAAAACAGAACAAAAGATCCATCAGGTGAAAAGTGTTGAGTGCACACTGCTACTGTTAAAAACAACCTACAAAAATAACTTTCTTAATCATTACTTGTATCTTGTTTTCCACTAAAATACCAGCATGATTTACCCCCGATGTGTTAAGGATAAATCTAACAAAATTAGTGGTTATGCTTAAAAAATGTCAGTGGGGTGAGAAAATAAACTTAATTCAAGGTATATTCTTTGAAAACGTAATATCTTACACAATTTTGCATCCAAACTAAATATATCTTGTTTTAAGGATAAGATTATTAAAAAGATAATTGCGCAAAGATGGCTTCCTCCCAATACTTTATCTGTGCGACACTGGCTATTTCAGTTTCATGATATAGTAATGTTAGAACTTTCAACCGCCAGAATAAATAAAGTTAGAGCATCAACCCTTGAGGCTTGGGAAGCTGTGGCAGATGAGTTGACAGAAAAGCTTCAAGATGGTAGAATCTAATTTTGTGATATGGTTTGGACTCTCAAACCTCTGATGATCTTTACGTTACTCTACTTATCCTAAGTTTCTCATATTGCAGACTGTATCTGTTGTTTTTTTTTGTTTGTTTAATATTACTTATTATAATTTATTTATTTTATTTTATTTTTTTATTTAATTTTACTATGCAGATGTATATGTGAATATTATTTAGTTTTGATTGCAATTTTATGTAAAGGATCAGTGGCCTGGACTTTGGGAAAACTCATCAGCTGCATGTTAGCACAAAACATAACATGAAAGCACACGGCCTATGTAAACACGAACCGCGTGCTACACAAACACACACGGACAGAAGAGCGCACGCTCACACGACAAGACAGAGCGCACGAGAACGAGCGAATGCTCATTCGGTGCGCTCGTGACACAAAACAAACACGCGGAGCATGAATGTCCGAATCCCAACACAAACCTGAAACCCAAACTAGACCGAAGTGCTGGGATCCGAACACCACGCCCCGCACACAAAACACAAGGACAGAAGAGCACGCAGCTCGAGCATGCTCAAAGCTGTGCGCTCACACAAGACAAGACAAACAATACAGGAGTGTCAGGGCTCTGTCACAAACCAAGAGTAAACTAGATTGAAGTGACAGAACCCTGACACAAAAATGGTCTGTATACAACTATAGGCATTAGAAGTGAAATAAAATAAAATAGTAATGTTTCTAATTCTAGAAAGCATCCCAAAAGGTGCTCTATTGGATTGAAATGGTGACTGTGGAGGCCATTTGAGGATTGAACTCAGTGTCATGTTCAAGAAACTAGTTTCAGATTATTTGAACTTTGTGCATTGGAAGATAAGTACACTGTGGTCATAAAGGGATGGGCAACAATAACAACAAATGGTCAGCAACAATACTCAGGTAGGCTGTGGCATTTAAACAATGCCCAAATGGTACTAAGGGGACCAAAATGTGCCAAGAAAATATCCTCACACCATTACAACACCATCGCCAGCCTAAACTGTTGATACAAGGCAGGATGGGTCCATGCTTTCATGTTGTTTACGCCAAAGTCTGACCCTACCATCTGAATTTTGCAAGCAGAAAGGGCCCTATCATACACCCGGCGCAATGTGATGCCAGGCGCAATGCAAGTGTTTTTTTGCTAGTTTCAGCCTGCAGTTATCATTTTCACGCCCAGTGCCACATTGTTTAAATAGCAAATGCACTTGCGCCCATCTGTTCACCCATGGGCATACTGGGGTGAAAACGAGGTATGTTCAGGCGCATTGTTGGCATGCTGCTATTTTAAGGTAACTGAATACGACACATTGGTTAATGATGTCACGCAGGTGGTGGAGTAATAACTGCTTTTAATTAATTAGTTTGAGATCAAATTCATGCTAGATTTTATGCTATAAATTATGGACATGACATCTGAGGACTAATTCTTGTTTTGCTTTATTACCAGATTCAATCATAGGCTCGTTCTTACGTATTAGAGCACGTACGTGCATGCGCACTCTTAAAAAAGGTAAATGACATTTGTATATATTCGGAAAAAAATATATAGATTGTACTGAATGTCAGCTTGCTTATTTTACTCAAGATAAGGATTTATTAAGTCCACATGTCATGCAAACAAGAAACTATGCTTCTAACCACAGGTCGAGATCTGTCGTTGCAACCACACAAGTTTGCGATGCTGTTTGCGAATGTTCGTCGGAACGATGATTTCGGGAAACACGGACTCGTTGATAAAGACGGAACTTGCGACCTTAGTTGGCTAACGATGCTTTTGGGAAACACATCCCAGATCGTTAAAATAGGGCCCCAAGACTCATCAGACCATTGTTCTCATCTTCTGTTGTCCAATTTTGGCAAGCCTGTGAATTGTAGCCTCACTTTTATGTTCTTAGCTGACGGGAGTGGCACCCGGTGTGGTATAATGTATATAAAAGTCAAAAGTTGTACCTTTGGGAAAACAACAGCTTGTCCCTTAAAGGGACTTTTTTTTTTTTTTTGCCTTATTTACCCTTAAAAGTTTCATAGTAGTAACATAGTACTACTATATTAATGTGCACCTTTTAGCTGTGGATAAGGTACACAGTTGTCCCTTTAAGGGTTCAGTGTTTATTTAATGGTATTGTGATAACATGCCCTGCTACTGGTTCAAAGTGTTAAATTAACTATATATTTTTCTCTGAGCAATAAAGGTGGAAAGGTTCAGGCTTATATATAACTATATTGATCTATACAGAAACAAACTAAAATATTGAGTGCTGTGGTCAAAGGAGCGTGAATAGATGAGTACTTATGGGAATAAAATTATATTGTGGAACATCATTACATAATTCCACTTTGATACATGCTGTGTGTCAGGTTTGTGTCTCTGTGATTCTGTTCCACGCGGATACTTACGCAATACTCGGAAACACAGAGTATCAAAGCTTTATAGGGAGGGATTGAATCTTGTAGCTAGATGTTTTGAACATCATAAAACCGAATTGGAATACATGTAATCTAATTTAAAATCCATTGCATTTTGTTCTGAAACTTAAAAAAAGCAGCACAGAAAAAGACTGTAATAGGCCATGCATGAGTAGAAAACCCAGGAAAAGGTTTTAATTCATCCTTTCTGTGACCATAATCCACGTTTTCCCCTGTAAAGACTTTCATTTTATCATCATTGTTCCTGGACAAGTGTATTTCAAAAGGCCTTATTACTGTATTAAGTATTGTCTCCGATGGTTCTGCACAAGCTGAATGATTCATTTATAATTCTCTTTCTCTCTTTGACAGAACGCACACTGTCCCACCCTGTGTTCGAACATCTTTGAAGTCTCTGAATCGCTTCCCCTTGTGATGTAAGTTCTTAAATAATTTCTTCTTGATCCTGAAATAGTATCCATCAAAGAAACCAGTCATCTTAGATTCAGCTGCTAAGTTATGAATGAGTGGAATTCTTATGAAAGCATGCAGGATGAGAACAACCCACCTCATGAAGATCCATTATATACAAATCAGCAATATTCATCTCTCCTAATCACCCTTGAGCACAGGTTGTATCCAGAAGCAAATATTTCTTTTCTTAGCAACACATAAAGGATTATATAGAGATGTAAGCACTTTCCCTCACTAATTTTATACTCTTTTGTATTCTAACAAATCAGCTGAATAAAAAGAATCAACACAATTTGTTTAATGAAGTCAGGTGCATTTGGCACGGCACTCTCGCTGAACTGTAGATGAGACAGGCAGAGCTTTCTAATTGTTGAGGCAGCGGGACATCAAAGCGGACCCCCCATTACTCAAAAGTATGAAGTGTGTAGTCCTCAGGCTAAGCCTTTTAAGTGATGATGGGACAGAAACAGCAGCATGTGGTGAACATCTGAAATGAGGAGGCCAAGTCTAGTTTTTTAATCCAACATAAATTCATTTTCATTTCCACTTAGCGCTTCCATTTCCATTTGACCATAATTCCACACTTTGGACTATCTGCAAGCAACAAACTGTATAATATTTATATTAAAATAAAAATTTCTGAGAGGCTAGACATAGCAAGCTAGCTCTGAAAGCATGTGATCCCACCCTTAAAACACATTTTAGGTTTAATATTAAGAAATGCACACTGCGCAAAAAAGAAGTACTCCAAATAAAGTTATAGCAGTAAGTCTTAAGCAATATAAGTAAATAGTAAATTAGTAAATAGGTTAATAGATTTTATATTTAATATAACTCTGCATTTCTCCTCTTCTCTTGCTTGCATCTTAATCAAGTTTTCTAATAAACCTGGCATTGCAAATCACGAATATTGTTGGCTGTTTGAAAAAATTATTTTGTTCCTCTTTTGTAAATCGCTTGGGATAAATGCATAATTGCATACTTGTAAATGTAAATAATTTACTATAAAAATAAGTAATAATAATAAAAAACAAAAAACAAAATATCCAATAATAAGGCCAATAATATATGTAAATTTCACGCTTTGAATAGCTCTCCAATAAGAATCATCCAACTGTAAAAGTCAATATGAAAGATGTAAATTTAATATGGAGATGTAAATGTGCTTGCAAAATATATACATTTAGTATCAGTATACACAGATACTTTAAATAGAGAAAGATGATTTTGAATCCAATGTTCTGGTTACAAAAGGGCTATATGGAGTCATGTTAGCCAACCACACCATGATCCTCTGAAACATTATCTGCTAGTCACTGCTGTACTGTTTACCCCCTTTTTGATCTCATTTTGTTTTATTTTTGTACTGTCAATTATTTTCTCATCCAATTCTTTTTTTAATTTATTTTTATTTTGTCTCCTCAGAAAAAAAAGCTCCTGGCCTGGAGGATTCCAAGAATTCTGTGTTGTCAAACAAATTTCTGGATCTTCCTTGATGCCTGAGACAGTATATCTTCACAATATCTCAGCCCCCCTGAAGACAGAATCGGAGAGGGAATCAAGAGGGTAAAAATAGCACAGAGCAGATGCTCCGTTTTCTGAAAAGCCATTATCAGTCAGGAGAGAGGTGTTGCTCTGGGCTGCTGCAGAGGTATGTACAGCAACACTTTAGCACCCTCACACATTCCAGGTGAGGTGAGAAGGAGACAGCAAGGCAAGAGAAACAGTCAAGCAAACGTATATTGTACTGCTTGTATGAAACATCTGCTAAATAATGCATTGACTTGGTCAAGTTTGCAGTTTATCAGTTCTTTTAAAGATAAACTTCAGCTCATTGCTTTCATAATGTAGGTGCTTTATTCCCTCCTGTTCCTCTAAAATCTCTTGATACTGCAGCCAGTGCAGTAAGCATGTTTTGTCACGCAGAACAAGTGTTAAAGTACTTGTATTAACTAACATGAACTAACCATGAGCAGTTCATTTGTTACTGTATTTGTTCATCTTTGTTAACGTTAGTTAATACACATACAGCTGTTCATGGTTTGTTCATGTTAGTTCACAGTGCATTAACTAATGTTAACAAGATTTTAACAAATACCAACCCGTTAAATGTTGAGATTAACATTAACAAAGATAAATAAATGCTTTATATGTGCAGTTCATTATTAGTTCATGTTAACTAATGTAGTTAATTAATGTATAATGAACCTTATTGTAAAGTGTCACCTAAAGCTTTTACTTGTCTTGCTAATAGTGGCTAAATGGGACTATACAGGTTGAACGGTCACCATGCAGAACAGATCAACTCATCTACTCACTAGTCCTTCACAGCCTCATTGTGTTTATAATTGCGCTCTTCTAGTTTAAAACATTCAGGGAACCTGTTTGATAACACTTTATAATAACTGCACGCTATGAAGCATTAGTAAATAGTTAAATCATCATTTATAAAGCATTAATAGACATTAATAAGCAGTTCATAAATACAGCTATGAATTATTTATTCTTGATTTATAAGCATATCTATAATGTATTAATTGTATTTTCATAAATGATCAATTTATCCTTTCTAAATGAAGTATTACATTATTTACAAACCAGATAATTAGAAGTTGTCAGTGGTTCATTAGATCATTTAGAAGTAAAGGATTAATAAACTATTTAAATGTACATTTATACATCTTATTATTTAGACACAGAAATAGTAACTAATTACAAAATTGTATACCTTTTAAGGTACAAGTGGCCATCACTGGGGTGGTACCCTTAAGGGTACATTTTTGTTCCTCTAAGTCAGGGGTAGGCAAGGTCAGTCCTAGAGAGCTGATGAGTTTAGCTCCAACCCCACTAAGCCACCACAGTATAAAACTTATGGCTCCCAGCATGCATTTCAGCATTAAGTATGTCACCATTGTTGAGATTCTTACGCTGGTTCTTGATATCTGTGTGCGTCTAAACTTTTTTCTCCCTAGAATGTATTTAAAAATCAAAATTCAGAATGTCTGATCTGTGGCAAGAAAGTATTGTTGGTGAATAATATTTATTAATAGTTTTAGTTAGTGATGAGTTTAGTCAAACATTTTTCTTCATGACATTTTTGTTTATGGCTTCTTTTAATTTGAACAGATTATGTGTTTTGTTAACATTGTAACAAAAAACACAAACTCACATAAAAAGCCAAGAGTCAAACTGCCCAACTAAATGAAACACTGTTCACCATAATGGTGACCAAACATTTTCAATAAAAAATCAACAACTAAACCTCTGTTAATTCTCAATAAGAGCTTCTATAGATGTCTTTCAGTGTTGGAGCCAAACTCTGCAGGACAGTGACTCAGGACCCTGCTCTCAAAATCAAATCAAATCAAATCACTTTATTGTCACTCTACCATATGCACAAGTGCAACAGTAGGTGAAATTCTTAGGTGCAGTCCGAGCAAACATAGTAGTCATGACATGCATGTACAACATTTAAGCAACAACAGATTACACATCTGATGCGCACACAATTATTCACAGCACAGTATACACTACAATAAACAATAAATAATTTACACAATGTGAGTGTAGTTCTCACAGCTTTAAACAATATACACATACTTACAATATACATATACTTTAAACAATATACACTAAACATACACTAAACAATATACATTACGCTATAATAATAATAATAATAATAATATACAATGTATAGTATACAATATTATTCACAAATTGAAATCCAAAGTGCAATAGATGCTGTATGATAAATAAATGTGTATATAATGTGTGTGTATCTACAGTGGGTTGTGCTGAGTGATATTCTGTCCGGTGTGTGTTATGATCCTGATGGATCAGGAGTTAAGTAGTCTAATTGCTTGTGGGAAGAAGCTGTTCTGGAGTCGGCTGGTGCGTGTTCTGATGCTGCAGTACCGTCTGCCTGATGGCAGCAGTGAGAGCAGCCCATGGCTCGGGTGGCTAGAGTCTCTGATGATCCTTTGAGCTCTCTTCACACACCGCCTGGCGTAAATGTCCTGGAGGGAGGGAAGCTCACCTCCGATGATGCAGCTGGCCGTGCGCACTACCCTTTGCAGGGCTTTGCGGCTGCGGGCGGTACTGTTGCCGTACCAGGTGGTGATGCAGCCAGTCAGCAGGCTCTCTATGGTGCTGGTGTAGAAGCGTGTGAGGATGTGGCGGTTCATTCCAAACCTCTAAGAAGAAGAAAACGTCTCGGTTACGTATGTAACCCTCGTTCCCTGAGGGAGGGAACGGAGAGATACGTCGGAACTGACCGACGAATTGGGATCTGATTTCAGAGACCAATCTACTTTGAGTGTTTTAAAACGAGCCAATGAAGATTGGCATGCGATTCACGCATTCCACGCTCCGCCCCGCAGCGCGGGTATAAATAGGGAAGTGGAATGCATGATCATTGCTTTTCCTGCTGAGGAGCTGAACTCGTGACTCGGCCTCCTAGCAGAAGCACAGCACCTGGCAACGGGTAATTGTCAGGGACAATTTCCCCTCAGGGAACGAGGGTTACATACGTAACCGAGACGTTTCCTTTCAGTCGGTCACGTTCGACGTATCTCGGAACAGACCGGCGAATTGGGATCTCTACCAAAACGCCAGGGCGCTGGCCCTTCCAGCGTCCTGCTTGAGCGCACTGGACCGTCTTAGATGGTACGGAAGTCAGGGCTCCAAGCAGGGAGGTCAGTCACTGCTGTTTCTGCAAGACCCACCCAGTGTGACTATTGGATAACGCTGGGAAAGCGTGCCCATCTCGGGAGATGGTACGCTGCGGAATACACATAAGGACTAACCTGTCAGGGTAGTGCAACATATGGCAGTCTCTGGGGTGGTTCCAGCCTGGTTCCAGGGGGGGAAAGAACACGCTCAGAGACGACAGAGCGGGCTCTGTCAAGGGAAAGACATGGGGCTAGCCAAGTAGGGTAGCAGGTACCGTGGAAGAATACATATATGGGGTTGCCGTGAGGGAACCGCTACATATGGAACCCAGCCTACACACACGTTACACAAGGATACGGGTGCAGGCCTGGCGTCAGACGGCCGCAACGTCTGGCACCGCAGGGATGACGGAGGAGCTCGACAGGGTTAGCCGTTTCCGGGGAACACAACTGGAGAAAATAGACGCACGTATCCGGCCCAGAGGGCGGAAGTGGCGTTGCAAGCCGACACTTAGAACGGGCACTTAGCACTACTGGCCCCTGGGGGCGAGGATGCGGGAGGATACCGGCTCTACACGGAGGCTATAGAATCTAGTGAACGTGTTAGGTGTCGCCCAGCCCGCAGCTCTACAAATATCTGTCAGCGAGGCACCTTGAGCCAGCGCCCAGGAGGAAGCGACACTCCTTGTTGAGTGTGCTCGCAACCCGAACGGGAAAGGCACGTCTTGGGACTGGTAAGCCAAGACGATAGCATCCACTATCCAGTGGGCTAACCTCTGCTTGGAGACAGCCTTTCCCTTCTGCTGGCCTCCGTAACAGACGAAGAGTTGCTCTGAGGACCGAAAGCTTTGAGTCCGCTCAACGTAAGCGCGAAGAGCGCAGACGGGACATAACAAAGCCAGGGCTGGGTCTGCCTCCTCCGAAGGCATCGCTTGCAGGTTCACTACCTGGTCCCGGAAGGGAGTGGTAGGAACCTTGGGCACGTATCCAGGCCGGGGTCTCAGGACAATGTGAGAGTTGTCCGGCCCGAATTCTAGGCACAATTCGTTGACCGAAAGTGTATGCAGGTCCCTTACCCTCTTAATCTTCATCGACAGGATTTTAAGCTCCACAGACTGCAAAGGCTCAAAGGGAGGGCTCTGAAGTGCCGTGAGCACTGGAGCCAAGTCCCAAGAGGGTAACGAGTTTGGACGAGAAGGATTTAACCTCTGAGGAACCTGACGATTAGGTCGTGCTTTCCCAAAGACTTACCTTCAACTGCATCGTGATACGCCGCTATTGCTGCGACGTACACTTTGAGGGTGGAGGGAGACAGCCTTCGCTCCAGCCCATCTTGCAGGAAAGAAAGCACGACACTAACCGAACACCGGTGGGAAGAGCACCATTCAACGAACAGGTTCCACTTCAAAGTGGAGAGGCGCCTCGTAGAGGGGCTCTAGCAGAAGAGATGGTGTCCACCACTGCCTGTGGTAGACCACCTAGAACCTCCGCGTCCCGTCCAGGGACCAGACATGGAGTTTCCAGAGGTCTGGACGCGGGTGCCATAGAGTGCCCCGTCCCTGAGAAAGAAGGTCCCTCCTCAGGGAAATCGGCCAAGGAGGGGCTGTCGCGAAGAGAGTTAGTTCTGAGAACCAGGTCCGGTTGGGCCAGTAGGGCGCAACTAACAAGACCTGCTCCTCGTCCTCCCTGACCTTGCACAGGGTGGCCAGCTGTGCGCCAGTGTATCCGTGCCGAGGGTGCCCCCGGTCAGGGAATAGTACCACTGGCAATGGGTCGAGTCCGGAGAGGCAAACAGGTCTACCTGTGCGGCTCCGAAGAGGTCCCATATCAGCTGGACCGCCTGGGGATGGAGTCGCCACTCTCCCGAAGCTGCAGGCTGCCGTGAGAGCTCGTCGGCTGTCCAGTTGAGCGCACTTGGGACATAAATGGCCCGAAGTGACCTCTGATGCTTCTGACTCCAAAGGAGGAGGTGGCGGGCGAGTTGGAACATGCAACGGGAGCGTAGACCACCCTGGCAGTTGATGTACGCAACGGCTGCAGTGCTGTCCGTACGTTGCCACATAGCGGCCCCTTGAGGCGGCGCAGTGCCAAGTGTACCGCTAACAACTCGAGGCAATTGATATGCCAATGCAATTGAGGTCCCGTCCACAGACCTGAAACTGCATGCCCGTTGTACGTGGCCCCCCAGCTCGTGGAGGAGGCATCCGTGAAGAGCACAGCATGCCTGGACACTTGTTCTAAGGGCACATCGGCCCGGAGAAACGAAGCGTCGGTCCACGGGCTGAAGGTTTGGCGGCAGTAAGGAGTCACTGGGATCCGGTACTGGCCGCTGTGCCACGCCCACCTCGGGACTCGGCCATGGAGCCAGTGTTGAAGCGGTCTCATATGAAGCAATCCGAGCGGCGTTACCGCGGCTGCAGATGCCATATGCCCCAGGAGCCTCTGAAAAGATTTCAGTGGGACCACTGTCCTGCTCTTGAACGAATTCAAGCAGTTCAACACCGACTGGACCCGCTCTTCCGTAAGGCGCGCAGTCTGGCTGACCGAATCCAGCTCCATACCGAGATAAGAGATCCTCTGTGAGGGACAGAGTTTGCTCTTCTCTCGGTTGACCCGAAGGCCCGACAGGCTAAGGTGACTGAGCACCATGTCCCTGTGTTCACACAACTGCTCCCGAGACTGGGCGAGTATGAGCCAGTCGTCGAGATAGTTGAGGATGCGAACGCCGCGTTCTCAGAGCGGAACAGTGGCTGCCTCTGCGACTTTTGTGAAGACACGAGGCGACAGGGACAGCCCAAAGGGCAGGATTTGTACTGATATGCCTTCCCCTCGAACACAAATCGTAGGAGCGGTCTGTGTCGAGGAAGGATAGAGACATGAAAGTACGCATCCTTCAGGTCGATCGCTGCGAACCAATCTTGGGGACGGATGCATTTGAAAATGCGTATCTGCGTTAGCATCCGGAACGGGAGGTTGTGCAGGGCCCGATTCAGGATACGCAGGTCCAAGATTGGCTGTAACCCACCACCTTTCTTGAGTACAATGAAGTAGGGGCTGTAGAGCCCCATCTTCATATCGGCTGGAGGAACCGGCTCGACCGTGTCCTTCGCCAGTAGGACATCGATCTCTGACCGCAAGACCTGAGCATTGCTGCTTCGCACGGAGGTGAAGAGGATGCCCTTGTACTTGGGAGGCCGGTGAGCGAACTGAATCGCGGAGCCGAGTCTCATGGTACGGATGAGCCAGCGAGACGGTCTGGGGAGCTGTAGCCAAGCCCCCAGAGACCGCACATGGGGGACCAACAGCACCACAGACGTACCCGGGTGGGGCAGCGAGGCGGAATAGACAGACCCGACTCGGGAGGCCCGGAGGCGGCCCAGAGTGTTGTCTGAGTATTCCAGGGTGGGGCAGAGTGTGGGTGAGAAGGCCCGGGGGCGTTCTCGGTGCCCACACTGCTGTCCCGTGGCAGGGGGAGGGGAGGAAAGGAGTGAGAAGTCCCGGAGGCGTCGCACACTGCCAACCTGGCCCTCTTGGGGTCCAAGGAGAGAGGAAACTGCTCTGAAAATGTGGGTACCGCTGGACTCCGGGGAGCCAGCGGCAGAGTATGACCCCAGTCGGGGCCCCCCGGTCCTCCTCCGGGGGGTGGGGGAGGGGTGTGGACACCCACTCCCTCAGAGCAGCTCCTGTTCTCCCTGGGCTGCCTGTCTCAGGGCCGCTTGCCCTTACGCTTGCTTGTAGACTAGCAAAGCCCTGAGCGGGTTGGGCGTCTCCCTTACGTCCGGCACCCCGCTGCCTGGGTTTCGCAGGGGCGGAGGCAGACGCAGGGGGGGTGCCCTCGGCGACAAGCAGGTAGAGGCGCCCTTTCGAATTAGGATGTTTTTTTCTTTGTTTTTTTTACCACCTCTGTCTGCTTCTGGGCCATCGAGAACTGCTGGGCAGAGTTCTCGATGGTGTCGCCGAAGAGGCCAGCCTGACAGACAGGGGCGTTGAGGAACCGAACTTAATCGGACTCACGCATATCTGCCAGGTTTAGCCCCAGGTTCCTGGACCACTAGTGTGGACATCGCCTGACCCAGGGAGCGTGCGGTGACTTCCGTCGCCCGGAGAGCGAGGTCCAACACCACACGCAGTTCCTGCATAACCCCTGGGACGGGACTACCCACGTGCATGCAGGACAGAGGGTAGTGAGAGAGGGAAAAATTTATACAGATTTTGGCCCTTTTGGTGTTCCATATTTTGACACCAAATAGTTCCATACTGCTAATTTTTCCAATGCCCATCTGGGGAAAAAGGCACGGGGGTAGGCAAGGCGATTTTACGCATTGCACTACGCCTCAGCCACCCGGGAAAGCGTCAACTCTGAATCTGATTCAGCAAGAGCACACACACTATTATAGTGGGAACTCAGCCTCATCATTTCCAGTGCATAACAGCCCTCTCTCCGATGCAGCAATTGACATCTGTCCTCTGCCAGAGCCCCAAATGAAATACTAGGTCCCCTTGTTTTTTAAAAGGACCAGCAATCCCATCTGTAGGCTGCCAGCAGGCATTTGAGACAGTGAATGTGGCCGTCAAACTCGACGGCACATGGTGCGCTGAACGCTCAAGCCCTATGAAAAGGCAAGATGAACACCGCACCGACGTTGTCATGTCCTCATAAGAGAACATGAACCACCCACAAACACAGTCTCAGCATGCTTGTGATGCGATAGAGGAGTAGGGGCCCACGGAGACGTACCCGGTGGGGAAGCACCACTGTAATCCTCAGGTCACCAAGGCTTATTAGCCAAAGTAGCACTTCTCTGGCTTTTGCAAGAAAAGAAACTAGATCGGGGAATAGGCAAAGGGACTCAACCCCGTTTGAGGTTTCATAGTCTCGACCGTGCATCTCTTGCGCTGAGTGACGCGCTGGGTTGCCGTGGCAGAAGAAAGGCTTGAGACGAACAACGTGTCGACGTGACCATGCTCACCCACACAGAGAGCATGGATCACCCACGAACGCAATCTCACATGTTTATATGTGAGAGAGATCGTTGCCGTCAAATGAGGACAGGAAACAACCGCAAAAGACGGTTGTTGAAAAAGACGCAGAGTCAAACAGTTGCTCTTTTAGAAAGGAAACTGCTCTTTTATGTGCTGAAACACTCAGGGAGATGACTGGTGCACCACACAGTACAATAGTGCAAGCCTGTGTGTGCACTCAAAACGGAAACGCCCAGCGAACCAACACTTTGATGTCCGTTGAAGCAGCCACTCGCTGAGACGTGCCGTCACACTGCACTGGCAGAAGCAGTCCTCTCACGAGACTCGAACACTCTTCGTAGGAAACAGGAAACATTTACTGTTCGGCTCCGAAGTAGAAAGCAATGATCATGCATTCCACTTCCTTATTTATACTCGCGCTGCGGGGCGGAGCGTGGAATGTGTGAATCGCATGCCAATCTTCATTGGCTCGTTTTAAAACACTCAAAGTAGATTGGTCTCTGAAATCAGATCCCAATTCGTCGGTCAGTTCCGACGTATGTCGAATGTGACCAACTGAAAGGGAACAATGTTTTAAAGGTCCCGTTCTTCGTGTTTTTTGAAGCTTTGATTGTGTTTACAGTGTGCAATATAACATGTGTTCATGTTTCACGTGTTAAAAAACACCGTATTTTTCACACAATTAACTTATCTGTATACCGCTGTTTTCACTGTCCTAAAAACGTGCTGATGAGTTCCTTGTTCTATGAAGTCCCTCCTTCAGAAATATGTAACGAGTTCTGATTGTGCCAGCGGTTCCTGTGTTGTGATTTGACCGCAGCTTAGCGCACGTTGCACGGTTCCTGTGTTGTGATTCGACAGCAGCTTAGCGTACGATGCACGGAAAGGTCACGCCTCTTAACGGGGAGATGTATGCGCTCAGTGATCTCTAAGTTCAGCGTCCCTGTGAAAGCCAAACAAAGTTGATTTGACTCCCGGATGGAAATAAAAGCGTCTCGACGACATGTTGACAAACACACTCAAACGCAAGACTTCCTCATCTTCTCCACGCAACACTTCCTCTTCTCCACGTGGGAGAGCAACAAGACCACGCCCCCTTTTTCGCTTATTCTTGTGGGCGGATGTTAGTCTGTTCTACTGTTCTACTGACGTCATTAATGAAGGAAGTACCAGGATGTATTCCAAGCCGGCCGTTCGCTGTAGGCTTTGAAAGAGAACTTCTGTTAAATAAAATATCTCGCTTGGCATTGAACTTTGAGCTTTATAATTTTACAGGTATTATTTATGCTCTAACAGCAACATTACACACTAACTAAAGTTTGAACAATGGGATCACGAAGAACGGGACCTTTAATTGTACCCTAAGGACCAATTGTGTACCTTTAAAGGTACACTCAAAAAAATATTTTGGTCTAAATATAAGTTTTATGTATTTGAATTACATTACAATTTTCCATCCATTTGGACTACATAGTTTTAACATAAACAAACAAATAAACTTAATGTGATTCATATTTGTCAGTCAAACGTAAATGAAATAGGTACGTTTTATGTAATGGTACACAGAAAAATGCCCATGATAAATTAACACAGCCTAGTGCACACTACTGAGATAAAGTACCATTGAAGCAGTGTTCAAGTTAATGAGATAATTGAGTGATGATTGAGAATTAATTATGAACACCTGATGATAATGAGCAGAATCACTGACGGAAAGAGAAACACAAGAACTACAACTGACTTCAGCCACAGCCTTAGATGAAATCAACTGAAGATAAAAGAAGACATTAAATCTCTGAAGATATCAGTAGATGAGGATTAAACAACTTCACAAACAGCATTATGAGCTTCACGCATTACTAACCAGACTGACTTTATTTCTGTGATTTCTGTTTTAATGAAAATAATAGTTTCATAGTATGGAAGTCACCATACTGGAGATGAGTGTCTGCTTTAGTTGGGCTCTTGACCCTTAATTTGTTTAGCTTTAGTTTTTCTCTGGCTCCTTTAACTGGGTGTTTATAAAGCACATTTGTTATTTCAAGGGAATCCAAGAGAAAATATTATCAGGTGATGTTGGCTATTTGTTTAGGCCTGAATCACTGCTCTAATTTAGAGGCCAATTTGCTGGTTATAGAGGTAATGTGTTATTAATTGTGTTGTATTCATAGTATTAGCCATGGGATTATGCAGCACAAGATACAGGACGGTTGTGTTAATTGAATAATATCCAGAAAAAAAGTGCACAAAAGGTTTTAATCTATGGCATTACTTAGACACACACAGACATCATGAATCAGCGTTTGAATCTCTACAATGGTGACAATCAAAAAAAATTAAGATAAACAGATCAACTTTGAACATAAAACAAGCAACTAAAATGTCACGACAAAAACAGCAAAAGTAAAAGCAATTAGTAAGTATCAAAGAAAATTTGTCAATTCAGATGCATAATTTATTCATGCCGCAATGCATGCTGGGACACATGGGGGGGGGGGGGGGGGGGGTTGATTGGTGGTACCCAACATGCACTGAAGCTTGAAGATTTTAATTGATTGTCACCATTGTTGAGATTCATACATTGATTCTTGATGTCTGTGTATATCTAAGCAATGCCATAGATTTAAATCCTGCATATTATTCGAATACCACAACGGTGCTGTAACTCATGCTGTAGAATCACATGGCAACTATTATGAATAAAACAAAACTATTAACACAGTACCACAATAACCAGAGTATTAGACTCCGAATGAGATCAGTGATTTGGCCACACGATGTCATTAACAATATATAAAGAGCCAACATCACCAGATATTCTCTTGGATTCCCCTGTCATAACAAATGTGCTTTATAAACACACAGTTAAAGAGTTAAGAGCCCAACTAAAGCAGACACTGATCTCCAGCATGGTGACTTCAAACAAAACTATAAACAGAAAATTACAGAAATAAAGTCAGTCTGGTTAATAATGTGTGAAGCTGGTAATGCTGTTTGTGGAGTTGTTTAATCCTCTTCTGCCAAGATCTTCAGATTTAATGTCTTCTTTTATCTTCAGTTGATTTCATCTAAGGCTGTGGCTGAAGTCAGTTGTAGTTCTTGTGTTTCTCTTTCCGTCAGTGATTCTGCTCATTATCATCAGGTGTTCATAATTAATTCTCAATCATCACTCAATTATCTCATTAACTTGAACACTGCTTCAATGGTACTTTATCTCAGTAGTGTGCACTAGGCGGTGTTAATTTATCATGGGCATTTTTCTGTGTACCATTACATAAAACGTACCTATTTCATTTACGTTTGACTGACAAATATGAATCACATTAAGTTTATTTGTTTGTTTATGTTAAAACTATGTAGTCCAAATGGATGGAAAATTGTAATGTAATTCAAATACATAAAACTTATATTTAGACCAAAATATTTTTTTGAGTGTACAGTTATACGTTTTGTTCCCCAAGGAACAAAATTGTACCTCCACTGTACCATTTTTTTCTGAGAGTGAACATGTAGTCCTACTGTTATTCATGATTAATTCAGGTAGTTCTAAAACATTTAGTAGTTGTCAGTTAACACTTTTTTGTGCAGCTCATCTAAAGTGAGGACAATTTATGCCTCGTAAAGTCTTTACAAAGGAGATTTAAAGGCTCAGTTTTCTTCAAAAACAGAAAAAGGAAACAAACACAACAAATGGCTGGTAAGGACAACAACAAGCTTATTCACAGGTTAGTGACATCACTAACTCTAAAATATACATAAACCCTGCTCCCGGGAACACGCAACAAAAGCCATGTTGAGAAGAGGAAAAGTTGTAGTAGAGCACATTTAGGAGTCTGCTCAAGCTGTTGCATCCGTCTTTCACATTTATTGCAATACAGTAACACAAATACAATATCATAAAAGCAAGATGAAAACATGTTATAACCGTAATTAAACTAAACTATACCTGTTCTATCTTCATGCAGCATATTTTCTCTGGCTCTGAAGGCATCAACAGTTCCCACACAAGCGATTTATAGATTATCATGATAGAATATGCTAATCAATGACTTGAAGATAGTTAACTCCCTATCATCTAGATAAATTCGTCAACAAACTATTCTTCTTTTGGTGATTGCGGTCTGCTTCGAATTGACGCGTTGTTACATTTTTGGAGTTGTGCACATCAGGCTACGCATGCTACACACAGCCTACGACGCAGCTAAGACGCAGAGGGTAGGTTCGATGCAGAAATATAAATCAGCCTCTTAAATACATATGACTAGCTAATTGATAAAACCAATAAACCATTAACCATCAAGACTGACTGACTAATACTATTTTTTCCCTTGCCAGTGCTCTTTTATTTCTTCATGTTAACTGAAGGCAAATCTGAATGATGTTTCATTTTAACCTTAAAGGCACAATATGTAAGTTTTTTTTATTAAAATATCCAAAAACCACTAGAACGTTGTCATGTATTTTGTTGACTTGTGTACTTACATTATCCCAAATGTTTCCAAGAATGTTTAAATCCAGAGAATCAAGCAATTTTAACCATTGAGGCTTCGCCTATCAATGACATTGTACAAGTGTTACCCTCGATTTCCAACCACAAAGGTTTTATTTTGTAGAAACCATGGAAACACCAAAGACGCTTTAATATATTTTGTGATTTATTAGACAGGTGAGCAACTGTTTGGGTACATTAATCGACAGTTAACTAATCATTGTTATATAGCTCAACACAGTTATTGTTTAAATCTTGTTTTCATGATTTACTGCAAGTACCATGTTTTACTATGCCTAATATCAATCTAGCAGTGTGCAACAAGGGTCTCATAGTAGCCGCGAAGCGAACGCACAGAGAAACATTATAACATGACTTTCAACACAGCACTCAAATAATGTAGCTATGTATTATGATAAAACAGCGATGCATATGCATGACCGGAAAAAATGGAAGCAGTCGTCTGTGGCATAATAAAAGCTCAGCGAAATCCAGGCGTCTTTGTTTTGTATAAGCGACCTCTAGCTGTGAAAAAAATACATAGATTGGCTTTAATCAACAAGTAGACATCACCATATCTTATTCCTTATCATTGCAGAAAATTCACTCACCCACAGCTGCAGCTCATGTGTAGAAAATGGGGGTTGGGCTGACCTAGTTTACAGTATACAGGAAATCAGCAGCCTAATGAAGATGTTGACTTGCACAAACTATTTTATTTTTTGAAAATACAAAAATACTAAACTTAAATTTGTTTAAATACAAATTACATTTGATTCTTTTCAAAAACGCTTTAAAATACAAAATAGTATTTTGTATTTCAAGTACGTATTTGATATATGTATCTGAAATACTTCCCATCCCTGCTCTACCACTGTAATAGCACAATGGAAATTGTATTAAGGTTAATGAGTGGCTATTAGAGTAAATTGTATGATAAATCTCTTTGAGCGATATCTCAAACTGTATATATATAGAGAGAGAAACTTCAGAGACATTTGGAGCAAAGCAACATGGGAAACACTCTTTACAATGTAATTCACTATACAGTATGTGATTTACTTAAAAGCCATACCCACTATATAGGAAGACAACTGAGAGAGGAGAGCTGCAAGAGGAAGAAAGTCGATTCTGTAGCTAAAAAGATAAGTGCACATTTAGAATGTCCATAGGGACAAACCAAACCCTATTGGCCCCACTTGTCAGATCCTGATGAACAGCACATCTGAGCAGCTGACCTAAAACTGGGCTAGCAGACAATTCTGAGACAATATAGCATTTTGCAATGAAAGCTAAGTGCTTTCGGGACTAAGCAGGAAAAGTGAACATTTTAGACTTGATTTGATTTCAAAACACCAGAAAAGCTGTCTTAAATTCTTTCCAATTACCTTTATAATTCATCATTGAGGAAACCTTTGATGTGATGATGATGTTAAACATCAAGATGAAATCAAACCGTACAATACTGTATTTACTTTCTTAATTGCACGTTAATGGACTTTGATGAATGATTTATGAGCATATGTTATTCCAAAGAAGAAGAAAAAAAAGGTTTGTCTGTAATCTATCATCATTTTCCTTACAGTAGACTAAATAATGTTAACAGCAGCCATATTGCTATTTAGATAGCTTTTAAATGCACTGATGTTTGCTGTGGCTGGTGTGGTCACTTGTTCACCATCTGTGGTTGTTAATTCAGTTATAGGGTGTAGCGTTTTAGGGTTACATATATTATTAAATTACATTAGCTCAATAAAATTAATAGGGAATTATGGGTATTAATATTTAGGGATTTATGATTAATCATAACAGGTTATAATCGAATCATAAATCTCCAAAATCACCCAAAAGGGGGAATACCTAACCTAGGTATTTATGTAATATATATATATATATATATATATATATATATATATATATATATATATATATATATATATATATATATATATATATATATATATATATATATATATATATATATATATATATATACGGTTAACAACAATTTATTGCAATTAACTACGGATATATATCTGTGTTGAATAATCACAGAATAACCAAGGAGTTGATTCAGAATTCCTCTGATCCGTTCTGTTTAACGAACGAGCGGTACAATCCATATCAACTTTCACTAGATCTCCTACCCAATTTTCGTGAAGTTTATCCCTCTGGCCACAAAGGACAAACTTTCAGAGTTATGGTATTAATTAAAGCATTCAATGATACTTATAAGAGCTCGTAGCTTAGATCTGACATTAAAGGGACTTGTGTCTTGTGATCAACAACAATGACAATCAAAACGTGGATACAATGGTTTTAATAATGATTGATTCTACGATTACATACGACTAAATAAAGGATACATGTATACAGAATAATGGAAAGTAAAGAAGGAGGATGAGGAGAGAGGAAAGGAAGAAGGGTATGATCATGTCCGATCCGACACTTTCCCAAACGTAACCACTAGAGCCAGCAAGAACCATCATCACCTTAAACAGGGGTACAATCTTAAAATGCATCTAAATTTCAATAGAATTGATACTTGCATGGTTTCTTTGTGTTGTGCGTTTCTCAGAGCGTTCATGCGCTGAAGCTCTCTCTCCGTTTGGTTCTTCCGGAGCTTGGTCGATCTGCGGGAGATTTAAAAGTGTTTAGAAGCGAGTGTCTTGGAAGGGAAAGTTCATCTTGTCCAAGCTAAGAAGGTTCCTTGTGCTCAGTGATGCGCGCACTCTAATGGACTCCGCTGGCCGTGTCGTGGAGTGCGTCATCTTCAAAGGAAACGACCAGCTTGGCTGGGCCGCGCTGGCTCGGGTCGAAGCCCCGCGAGCCGCGCTGACGTGATGGGAGGAAAAGAAAGTTTGTCTCGTCTGAGTCTTTACAAGTTGACTGAGCAAAAATGTGCTTGTGTTTGCTTGTTTCCCTGAGATGACCAATCGTTGGTGTGAATTTCAGGCAGGAGAGGATTCCTTTGTTCGGACTTTATTACTCGATGGAATGTTCTTGCTGGCAGCCAGAACGAGTAAAGTTTCGCTCCAAAAGGACTAAACATACTAACGGTACATCTCATAATCATATACTTTGCACCATTGACTAAGACAAAGAAAGAGGAACCTAGACATCAGACTTCCTTGTTTTAAACGCATAAAAGCAGTGTATCTTCTTTACAGAGCCATTTTGAGAATTTAAGATGGCTTTTACATCACATGAACATAAGAAATATAGGGAGCATGCAAACACTTAAGAAATCATCATATATGTAATTACTGGGATAGTTTAATGAAAGGCTAAATAAAGAGGAATGCTTGTGTGTGTGTGTGTGTTAAGGTCATCCCCCGGTCATTCTCGACAGAAAGGTGAGTTAGGGGTCCGGGCTGATTAGAATCTGATTGAAGCTCTCACAGGGCCATCATCGTATCTTCTGGTCACACTCTAGCTGGTCATTAACCAGTCAGTGGTGCAATCTAACTCAGACTTGTTGGAGACATTGGAGCAGGGATTTATTTTATATGCAGAGCTGTGGAAGAGAAAAGCATCTCTGATGTTCCTTAAACGACTCATCCCTTTGATCCCATGAGAGAGAGACTCCAGACACTCAAGTGCTGAAATCTAAAGGTCATAGCATGTAATTCATTCAGTTCACATTAGGAACATTAAATTCATGCTGGTCAGATTTGGCAAATTCATCAACAAGTCTTCAGTTCACTTATGTTTGTGCTTGTAAACTGAAAACGTCTTCAATACTGCCAGTTAGTTGTTCGTGCTTGTAAACTGAAAACGTCTTCAATACTGCCAGTTAGTTGTTCGTGCTTGTAAACTGAAAACGTCTTCAATACTGCCAGTTAGTGCCCATAATGATCTCCCCTGAGGGCCCCAGCATGTTTATACTATACACTTTAAAGTGGGCCCAGAAAACATCACAATGCTGCTGCAGTTTAAGTTATAATACCTGTATATTACACTCTAAAAAAAAGGTTCTATATGGCACCAAAAATGGTTCTTCGTCGTAATCATAGAGGAACCACTTTTGGTGCTATAGCACCATATCTTAACATGTTCTGTATATGGTAGCGGTGCTATATAGCACCGTAGTTAGCCTTAGTCAAAGAACTGGTGAAGAACCTTTGAAAAACTGCTGAAGAACCATTGAAGCACCAAAATTGGTGCTATATAGCACTTAAAAAGGTTCCCCTATGATTATGAGCCAAGAACCATTTTTGGTGTCATATAGAACCTTTTTTTATACAACATTCATGGGATAAAAATCTCCCGACAAAAAAAAATAAAACTTTCTATAAAGATTTCAATCCATAAGCAAATAAAAGGTTAATACCGCAGGTTCTTACCTGGAATATGTAAAAACTTTTATATGTTGCTTTAAAATCTTGTATTCATCAGAATGTCATAAAATCAGAAAATATGCTTTTTTGCAGCCAGATGGTGCCAGTCATGCCATCTACCAGCAGGGGCTAACAGGGCCACACTACCCAGCCAAACCACCTGCAATATGGTTCAATATGGTATTAAAGGGATAGTTCACCTAAATTCTGTCATCATTTACTCACCCTCATGTTGCTCCAAGCATGGGGGGGGGGGGGGGGGAGGGGGGGTCTAAAATAATGCTGTAAAAAACACAACTCTTAAGGCCTGTACACACCGGGACGAATATCGCACGCGCTTATCGCCAGCGTTTTTCGTGACGTTTTTCGGCGCGTCTTCACACCCAAGCGATTTCCACTGGCGTTGCGCCGAGTGAACGTGCACATTCAGTAGATGCGCTCCCGGTACACAAGGTGGTGCTGCGGCACTTTACGCTTCTGACACTTGCTTGTCACACAGAAGAAGAGGTGAGACAGTATTTACGTGCTTGCCAAAACCACAGATATATTATGTCTATGGCAAAACCATTCACACACTTTTTGCTAACTGGCAAGCAGCATTAGCAGCCTATCTTCTTCTTTGTCTACTTACTACTTCTTCGTCGTATCAGTGTGTGCTCGGCAAGACCGATTTTGTGCTTGAGCGCCACCAAGTCGTGTTTTACTGTCACTTCAGCAGCTCCAGGCACGTGAACAAAAGCGCGGATCTCATTGGTCGGACAGTTTTTTACGCGCCGCGTCAAAATAAAAAAACGAACCCGAGGCGGTTTTTTTTAAGTGACGCTTTTACGCCTGGCGTTTTACGCGGCGGTGTGCACACTCACATTGGCGCCCATTGTTTAGTCACGAGGCGTTAAACGTCGGCGATAAACACGCGCGAAAATCGTCCCGGTGTGAACAGGCCTTTAGCCTGTAAAGGGGTGAGGATTTTCATTTTCTGGTGAACTATCTCTGTAAATATCCTTTGCATCTGGAAACATTACATTTGTGTGTGTGAAATAATTACTTTAGTTGTATATTGCTTAATTATAAAAAGGAAGATGAGTCTTTCATCACAATGAGAACGTAACATAGATGCTCAATTATGACTGCGGTGGCTCCATGGCATGGCACTGACGAGTTGAGGGGAATTAGATTAGCTGATCTGATGGCTACCTAGAGATGAAAGCAAAAAGAAATGCATTAAATCGAAGCACCTTTAGTGCTTGATGTCTTCCCTGAATGGCAGTTTGCCAGTGTCACTGAAGCTTGAATTAAATGTGCATTTGCTGAGCGCAGACAGACCAGACAATTCAATTTGACACTGCCTTTAGAGAAGAGCTGAGGGCTAATGAGTTGCTCTGTCTTTAGTGTGTATCCCACTGCTTCCGGATCAGCTCTTTCACTGCAGTCAAACAGATGAGGTCATCACTTTCTGCCCCCGTTGCCATGGAGAAAGAATATAGGCTGGTAATGATATCCACCTTTAGACTGGTCTTATTTTTTCTTCATACTATCGAGTCCCATTTGACATTTCCCTTGGCTATAGAAGGCTTCGGAAGCTGGAGTCAGGTCATTATCCACAGAAATATTTTTCTCCACAGGCAAAGAGAATATTGTTTTCTTTACTTATAGATCTTTATTTTGGAGACTGTAATTTGATCTACACATATCTGGCTCATGATTTCATTTGCTTCAGGCAAGAAGTGTAAAATAAAGACTGGCTTTATTGATATGAATCACATTGCAAATACAACACAGATGCAAGCATAACAGTTTTAGATGACGCCATCTACTTTTTCTAACTAATATAGCTGACACATGAATCTGTCTTGAAATACAATCAAAGAATAATACCTTGTAAATACATTTTTTCCCCACATTGTCTTTTGACACCTTTTTTTTGTGGACTTATTTGGCTTATTTTTCTTACAATCCATCCTACTATTTAAGAGTCACTTTATGAACACAAATTAAAAACAAAAAAATAGCCCAACACAAAAGATACAGCAAAAATGAAACATGGCAGGAAGAATAGCAAACCCATCGCTAATCTAATCTGTTTTTCACACACAAGGTTCATATTACTGAAAGAAGAAAAAAACCTAACAAAAAAAAATACAATCATGTGAATTGGAGTGCTAAAAAAAATGCTCATGCAAATGTTTGCGAAGATTAGAAACTACACACGGTCACATGAACACACTGCAGTTCTTTAACAGTTTGCCTCCAACAGTCAGTGCCTTCAGTTCTTTAGTTGATGTTAAATTGTTTGGATTGCTCTCAACACAAAGGACATAACTGGGTAACTTAATGACATCTTTCTTGCACCACGCTTCTTTGCCCCCTACTATAATTGAATCATGTTCGTAAGCTGTACAAGTATATGTACAGTATACTGTATATTAAATATATATACATATATATTATTATTGTTTTAAGAATAAATCTAACCAAATTTTGTTCAATTTATGCTTAAAACAAGAAAAAAGCTTATTATTGTACATCATTTTGCTTAACCATGTTTCGATATTTTGAAACGGACAATAAGATACAATCTTTTTCTTAATCTTTTTAGCAGTGAAAATTCAAACACAATCATCTAAGGAGCGCTTAAAAAAGAAGAAAAAAAGACTTTTGGCAGCTTTTCATTATGTTGCCATTAACTATTACTTTTGATACATCTTTGATACGTCTACTCCTCTTATTGAACAATCATCAGGCATTACTCTAATTTTCAGTAATAAATTCCCTCAGTGCTACTGTATAGCTCATATGGATGGAGAATGTCACTTTAGAGTTCCTCAGAGCGAATGACGTGGAACAAGGTGACGTTATACAGCACCTGGTGTCCATTGTTCCATGCATAAAGAGCTCTGTCCCTAGGGTTGTAATCCAGCATGGAGATATGGGAATACTTGTTCTGTAAGGGGATGTCGATATACTCATAAGTAGAGGAGTTGGTATGGAAAGCATAGTAGACCTTTGTCCCTCCTGAGTATCCATTGGTGACATAAAGTGTCCCGCAGATCATGAAAGCCTCACCTGCACTCCTTTTTGGGTGGTTGGTGGTGTAGCTTTTGATGACCTGCAGGGTCGATGGGTTGAGCTTGCTGATGATAATGTTTCCTGCATTTTGATTAGTGGCATACACTGCCCAAAGCCCACCTTCATCCACCATTAGGTCAATGTCGGAGTGACCACCCCAGGAATAGTGGTAGCGGTTGTTGTAGCCGGCATAATCCAGCTGACCGGACTTGCTGATGGTGGCTGTCTTAAAGTCGAATTTGATGATGGTGTTGCTTTGGAACTTATTGAAGTAGATGGAGCCGTTGTAGACCACCTGTCCTGTGCCCGACCAGGGGTGAGGAAGTCGATGTGAGGTGAAGTTGTCCGAATACATGAAGTCGGTCATGGACTTGTATTCCCGGACAAACCGATTGTTGTGGTAACCGTCCATGTACCACACCTGGTGGTGGAAAAATGAATGAGCATCAGTGTTAATTCATTCAAATAATGCATTACAAATTCATATAGTGAGCATGTTTTTAATTTCTGGAAATTAAAATTCATTTTGATATTTTTTGTGGTAAAAAAATGTAAGGGTGATACAACTGTCATGATATGTCCTGGAAAATCTAATTAAAATTAAATTCTTGAAGAACATCTTATCAAGCACTTTGGTTATTATTATTAGAAAAGGAAAAAAAAAAGTTTATTAAATGGCTTCACTGTTTTTAAGGGGGGGGGGGGGGGGGTCTAATGCTATTTCATGCTCAAACTTATTTACACTGTTAAAGGTCTTAGACCCGGAACTATAAAGCATACCAGCAAACACACGCCTACAGCTTCTGTCGTCTTCAACAAGCTCGCTATGTAACATTGTCCTTGTCAGCTCTATGTTTGTATCTGGGTTAAGACTTTTTTGTTTTCATATAACAAGTTTGCAACACATACTGACACTATGGCAAGAGAGACACTATGGCGAGCAAGAACAGCAGTACAGAAAGTGTTCCTCCCTGCTCTAGCTACTTTATGAGTGGGGATACACACTTGATGTGCGTTGTTGTTTGTTTGGTAGCAGCACGCTCAGTCGGCTCTCGAGGGGGCCGGTTGTAAGCATTGTGAGGATCCCGCCGGGCGTTCTTCGAGGAGGGCGCCGCGGCTCGCGTTTCCCACGGCATCCTACTATATAGTTCCGGGTCTCACTATATAGTTCCGGCTCACTTATAGTTCCGGGTCTATGACGTCACCCACCCATGACGTTTCGTCTCTCTATTGGACTGATTACATACGTGCTTCACGACGCAATCACATAGAGGTGATCCCAAAGCGGTGACGCAGCGTCTCGTTCCCTATTCAGGGAACTAAGATTACAGTCGTAACCGAGACGTTTGTGTGTGTGCTCAAGATTCTTTAGCTCCGCCCACTGCACACCTTCACAAGTTTGGTTATTTCGGAAATAATCGGTACAGCATATCCAGTGTTCATTTCGTTGACAAATAATTTTCGTCAACAACCTTATTTCACTGATTAAAACGATAACTAAATAAAAACTAGTGTTGGATGACAAAAACTATGACTAAAATCAACTTTCATTTTCGTCAACAAATAAAAACGAGACGAAAATGTTAGGGAGGGACGATTAGGGAAGAGATCCAGTCAGAACTGATGTCCTGTGTAACAGATGCGCACATTTGATTTGAACATGCAGATCTAACCGCTGGAAAACACGGCGCTGTTGCACGTTCTACAGGCTCACGCATCCCCAATACAGCACTCCAGAGCGGCTCACAATCAATGAACATTAGCGCACATTTATGCCATGCAATTGTTTATGAACTAATGCTGATGAATAATGACAATGTTTCGTTTACGATGTTTATATAGTAATATGTTTTAGACGGTTGTAACAATGCATATTTGATCTCATCTGAACTTGAATGAGCAGCTGCAACTGCAATAGTAAGGCCCATACATTTCAAAATAAGAGTCCCGGTGTATTTCGAGCTTGTTTATAATTAAAGATCAGGCATTATATATTTGTTTTTGGTTACACAATAAACTGTATTTAATTTCATTCCCATTTAATTTATAGTCAGGAGGAAAGACCAGCATTTGACACATATTCAATGAAGTATCAGGGTTATAATAGTTAACTAAAACCATTTAAAAAAACTTTACTTGAAATGCAATAAATGTTAACTGAAATAAAAAATAAAAAAAATAAACAAACTTATTTGAAGCTTTAGCTTAACCTGATATGGCCTACTGACTAAAACAGAAATACAAAGTTATAAAAACTATATAGCTGTTTTTAAAAAACAGACAAAAAAAGTGAATTGAGCTCTCTTTCATGTATTTTTAATGTCAAAAACAAAATGATATCAAAATGTCAGTTCAAGTGACAGTCGGTTATGTAATGCTTAAATGCTTAATGTATTACAATTTAACTAAATTCATTAGATTTTAGGAGACTAAATCTACTGTAGTCGACTAAAATGTTATGGTATTTAGTCGACTAAAACTAGACTAAAAACAATTCAGGTGACTCAAATATGACTAAAACTAAAAGGCATTTTAGTCAAAAGACTATGACTAAAACTAAATCAAAATTTGCTGTCAAAATTAACACTGAGCGTATCTGTCTTTTATAAATATGATCAAACTAAAGACTCTTTGGACATATGAAGGATGCAATACTACTCTATAGGTACTCAAGATTGTGTGTGTTATGCTCCCTTTAATATTTGAAAACTTCTGTCAACAAGTCATATGGAGTGACCAAAATGCATCAACATGCGAAACGAAACAAAACAAAAAAGGAAATTATATCAAAGAGAGGACCCTTGCAGACCCTCATGACTGTGTCAAGATCAATAAGTATCTTAAATTATCAGATAATTTGACCTTTTTGTGACAAGGCAAAGTAAGTTCAGGTTGTAAAATGTCATGTGCTGCGACTCCCTAATTTTGTTTTTAGATATTTATGAATTAATACATATGAATGATTAATAATTAATCAATTATTTATTAATATAATGTATCTTTGTTTTAAAAAGCTTTTCCATAAAGTATATTTATGGAAAATATACCTTTTCTTTATCGTGGACACTTTCATGTCATTGATCCCTTCACAGTCAAGGTCAGCATGTAACCTGAGTCCTTGGGACAGATGTATTCACTTGTTTTTTTTTTTTTTACTTGCTTATATTAGCATATCCCTGCAGTGTAACCTACCCAATGCTTAAAACAGGTACATTTAAAACAGTCTTACCCTGAAATATATGGAAGCTGTACACTAAAACTACCAGAGGCTTCATGCAAGGGCACATTTCTGACCCTTCATCAATCATTTAAGGCTCAGACAGATCTGCAGGCCAGATGCCTTTCTGTTTCTGGGCTTTTCTACAGGATCGATCCATCTCAAAGGGGCTAAAGACACCACAGCTTCACCTTCAGCCATCCTCTTTGAAGTTGTTGCATTAATATATGATGGGATCATGGATTAGTTGTCAAGGAACTTACTTGCTACTGACATCTAAGCAAGATGGATGTGTTAGATTTGTTCAAGAAATTGGAGAAAGACAGAAAGCTTGTACAAAAGCAGGGAACTAAAATAGTCTTACAAGATGTGTGCTTTTAGCACCAAATACGGTGAAACCAACAGCAATATATGAACGTTTGTGTGGGAAATACTGACAGAGGAATTACCAGACATCTTTCAGCTCTTACTGGGAATGACTTTGCTGCCACACTAATGAAATCTTGCAAGATTTACACCTATCATTTGCATCTTAATGTGTGCTGGTAATTTAATAAACCACACTCTTGGCATGTTTGCAAGAAAATACACTGCAGGGATAAAAAGAGAGCTGATAAGTCAAATATGAAGTCAAATACATTTTAGCCAAGAGAGAAAAAAACTAAAAAACTAAAACAAGTTTGTGATTCAAATGAGGGGTGTGAAGTGATTAAAGCTATTTTTCTCCTACACAAAAAAATCCAAAGGAATTCAGTCGAGACAGTAAAGATTTGATGAACTCACCCTCGTATCACCATCAGGGGCAAGTGGATCCGTCATCCAGGATCCATATCTTGATCCAGATGTCTTTATGGTTATAGCATCACTTATTCCTGTCAGCTTCCCACAAGCTGGTAACAACAGTAAAAAATAAAAATGTATTTTCATTATTTTTCATCATTTACTCACCCTCATATAGTTCCAAACCTATATGACATATTTTCTTCAGCAGAATACAAAAGGGAAATATTTGGAAGAGTATTTATGCTGCTCTTTTCCAATGAAAGTGAATACCAAAGACTGTCAAGCTCCAACAATATCAAAAAGGAAAAAAAAAATGTGTGCAATTACTGGCTCATATCACCATCATGGGAAAATTTAAGTTATTCACTGATGATATTCTATTGTGTGTCGAGATCACACCAGGTTTGACGTCAGTGACACCAAATGTCATTGCTTCTCATGTGTCTCATAACATGATGTTCCACATTTGAATAAGTGCATATTTTATATTTTTGTTATTTTTGGAGCTTGACAGCCTTTGTCACAATTTGCTTTCATTGCGTAGAAAAGAGCGACATGAACATCCAGTCTAAAATCTCTTAGCAAATGACAGAATTTTCTTCTAGAACTCTTCTATTTCCTTTAACATGTTGCTCCTTAGCTTTCTTATGAGAGAGCGAAATGCTGTTAAACTTCAATGTTCTGCACTGATAAATGGGCTTGTGGTGGATGGGGGAGGCGTTGGAGTTCCTGTCATATTCTGGCGTGTGTTAGGCACTCAGGCAGAAGTTTGCAGGCATCAGTGAACCTCTCATACTCTCTGTTTTGACACAGTGTCAGACAGATGCACTGGAGCATAACTTGTGTAGACGTCTGCAGTGTTGTAAGAGTCCTCATACACAAGCAAATGTGTTCTTCTCTCATTTATACTTCTTTCTGGACCTCTTTTTCTGTCACTTTATGTCTTTCAGAGAATTGATGCTGCGTCCTTTTCGCACACTTTCTCTTTCTCTCTCTGGCTGTGTTGTTTTGGCAGTTCACTGGGGAATAGCAACTGCTTTTAAACAAAATGTACATTTATAGATACTCCTCTGTATCCCATGATATTTTTCCAATATTCTGTTATTGGCACTGAAATGTGATCATTGTGATGCTTTATATAAAACCTCACTGGAGCCTTCTGGTGAAAGAACTGTTTTCAATTTCACTGACCAGGCTATCTGATGTCATTACATGGCTCTCCAGAATACTTGATTCTGATTGGTCAATCACTTAAATATAATGACACTAAGCTGTATAACTGACAGTTGTCCCAACCAATCTCCATGTTATAGTTTCAAGTCTCTCGTTTCCCTCTGTGCTCTCGTTCTTCTCACATAATAAAAAAACCCTCAATATTTCATGTTCATGTATATTTATTTGATGAGTCCGCCAGTCATTGTCGCAAAATAAACCCTTTTAGGATGATATAAAATCCTTCTGCTTTACGTCTGGGTTATTTTTCAATCATGACCAGCTACATCTCAGCTATCAACTATCTCTCATTATTTTATATGATGCTCTTTGTTCAAACTACAAATCAGTGGGCTATATTATATGTATATAAATATATTACATTAAATTCACTGCAAAGCCCTTGAACAGACTGACCTCTATATGATTACTCATGATCTGCTAATATTGACCTGTGCAATTCCATAATCCCTTTGGATTGAATGAGTTGTGATTTATTCACACAATTCTCTGTTCCAGATGTACTGCTGCAAACAAAACCTGCATTCAAAGATATTCTATGACACTGAATATCTGAATATTCAGTAAGTACCAAAATTGTAGACTAATTATCTCAGCACAGGTGGTCAGTCTTTACACAAGACCCGATGGCCAAATGTTAGTTGAATTTATATTAGTGTATTTACGAGATACATAGCAAAGTATTTTTTCTAGGATTGTAAAGAAGGGGTATGACTGAATATACTATGGATTGAAGGTTATGATCTATAGTGCTCATGATGCTGACTGTTGATGCAATTATGCTGAAATATACAGCAAGCAACACTGAGTTCACCCTACATCGCTAATGTGTGACTGCTGCTCTGCATAGATAACATGTTTATGTAATTTTCCCACATATTTACATAATGTCATGGCATTAAATGTTGCCTACCCATCCCAAGTTTTCTTCTGCTAAATCTACTATGCCATGCATAATGGAATTAGCTTGGCTTCGGCCTCCTACGTACTTCCGCTCAATTTTCATTTTCCTTCAGTACTACGTCTGAAACTGCTGTATATGCTTAGGTTTTCTCCCGAACAATTTTTAACCGGTCCAATCAGCGAACAGAGGGAGTGGCTGAGAGCGATGACGTCGATGTCGTGCGCTAGTTTGAGTTGTAGTTCAGTAATGGCGGCGGTGAAAGATGCGAGTGTGTGGCACTGGCACCACTGATGAATGTCCAGAAGTTAAAGCCGGAGTGTGGCGAGGTGGACGAGCGAGCGAGATCAGAGTGCGTGATTGAGAATGAGACACACCGGCCTCAAGTTCTCTCATGAGGTAGCACGGAGGCATATAAGGACGAGCGACACCGGTGAAGGACGAGAGAGGACCAGGCCTGGATTTTATTTTTTTACGTTTTGTTATGTATGTGCGCGGCAGTCGTCCGTGACGGGACGACTGCTTTCATTTTGTGTTTATTATTTGATTAAAAGTTGTTAAACGTTCGCCGGTTCCTGCCTCTTCTTCCCTGAACAAACGAACTCCGTTACACGGAGCCAGAACAATCACTGCTGAGTTTTGTTGGTGGCCATGATGTTGGCTCCGTTAGTGGTGAAGGAGTTGGCTGAAGCCGTCCGTCTCCCACCACCCGCGAAAAAAACCCAGGTTGAATTACCGACTGCTTTTGACAAACACCAAGGTCGTGTGGTAATGTAATTGCTCTCCGAATCCACATCTCTGAGTTTTCAAGAATATATCACTTCAAAATTCACTGTTTATATCCTTTTTAGACCCCTGCAGAGCACCGTGCGGTTGCGTGCGCTATAATTTGGATGCATTTCTAGACTTGTATTTCTTTAAATGCTGGCAAGTGTTTACAAGAGCAAAATATTTCATCACCGCTCAAAAAATAAATCATATTTACGGCAGTATTTATTCTTATCATACCAAGCATATGACATTTTATTTACAGCATATACATGTTATGATTGCACAATATATGCACCATGAGAGCAGCGCATTCCGATCACAAAACTCTCCTCTCCACCGTGAATAAATCACAATCCGAATGCACAAGGTTTTATCACTGACACTGAGGTGGTGGTGTGCACGCACGTGACATACGTCACGACCAAACGTTAGCGATTGGTTAGGCAGATCTAGAGTGACTCTTTGCAGATCCAATAGTTCAACAGAGTTGCCGCCTTCAAGGAAGTAAACGCTTGTCAATGGAGAGTGGCCAAACTCTATGTACAAACGAAATGTACGAGAGTCTGGTAAGACCAGGCTATAATGGAATGCCATTGGATACATAATCGGCTAGAGAAGCTTAGCAGAAACCTATTACTACTCTTAATGTATTAATAACTCTTTGCTTTGACTTGGTGACTTTTATCCAAGCTACCAACTGAATGGATTGTTTATGGCACAACATTAATAAATTAAATTGCAAATGGTTGTTGACTTTTTATCAATCAAAGATTTTAGATACAATTTTACATACAGTATATGTATGTAAATATAACATAATATATATTATACCATTCAAAAGTAATATTTTTTGAAGAAAATGTATAATTTTATTTAGCAAGGATGCATTAAATTAATCAAAATGTACAGTAAATACTTTTACATTTAAAAAAAAAAATTTTTTTTCAAATAAATGCTGTTCTTTTGAACTTTCTTTTCATCAAACAAATCCTGAAAATAATGTACCTCAGATCACAGTTTCCATCCACAAAAGGAAGGAATATATTAAAATAGAAAATAGTTATTTAAAATTATTTATTTTAAGTTATTTTAAAGTAATATTTCACAATATATCTGTTTTTACCATACTATTGATTAAATAAATACAGCTTTGGTGAGCATAAGATACTTATTTCAATAATGTAATGCTTGGAATTGTATGGTCAAAAATAGCTGGTTTAGGCTTCTCTCTAAACACTATTAAAGGGATAGTTCACCCAAAAAATGTAATTCTGTCATTTACTCACCCTCAAGTTCCAAACCTGTATGAATTTCTTTCTGCTGAACACAAAAGAAGATATTTTGAAGAATATGGGTAACCAAACAGTTGATGGGCTCTCCATAGCGGAGAGAAGAAAAAAACAACAACAATACAATGGAAGTCAATGGGAAGCCATCAAATTGTTTGCTTAAAGACATTCTGGAAGCCACGGGAAGCCATCAACTTGTTTGCTTACAGGCATTCTTCAAAATATCTTATTTTGTGTAAGGTTTGGAACAACATGAAGGTGAGTGATGACAGAATTTTCATTTTTGGGTTAACTATCCCTTTAACTACAATCAATGAAGTCCACCTCATTTATACTGTACTGGTGAACAAATTATCAGTGGGTTTTTTCTCATCCAGTGATTTAACTCCCTTGCGTAATGCAGCATTAGAAATTCATGCAGCCAGGAGATTACTGTACTGGGAACAGTAATCTTTCGATAGAATCCCATGATCATATTTAGATGGCTCTCTTTATCACTGCATGTAGCTTTTGGCTGTGCAGCTCTTTTTTTTTTTTGGTATTTATTGTTAAGCACCAAACCCAGCATGCTGTCCTCCTTTAATCAATCAAAGTAAGGCTGTATTTGCATTATGCATGAGTACTAAATCTGTTATTCGTCTGAATCTAAAATAAATGCTCCAAAAAGTAGAGCAATTCTCTATTGTTACTCAGAGCTTCTGACCTATATTCCAATGTATGAATAGTTATGAAGATTTCAGTGAAAATGTACATGCTTTTGGATAAAACAATTTAATGTTCATTCAACTGAGGATTTGTCTATAAATCAGATACGTGTCAAAGACCTGTCATACTGATTTTGATAATGTTATTTAATTTACCTGTAAAGTCGCTATGAATTCATGCCATGGCTCAGGTGGACCCAAAGGCATTTGTTAGAGGAGTGAACAGCACAGCAGCTTCTCATTAGTCACGTCTGTGTCTAACATCCATATGAGATCCATTCCTCATTTTAGAACAAGGCAACATCTGAATCTGCTGCTATTATCTTGTATCAAATTTGCTATGCTGAGATCCAGCATTTCAAACAGGGCAAATGACAGGGATAAAGGAAGACAGGGATAAAGAATGTGCGCATATGTTGTGTTGTTTAAATTTAGCTTACTAATGCCTCCAAGCAGCACAATAAATTACTGTGTTTTGTGTTTTGCTCAATCATCAGGTCAGGACCATTTTATCTGATGAGAAGTATCTTGAATTTGCATTTACAAAAAATATTGATGCTGCGCTGTAAATGTGCTGAGAATGTAAAGTGTGCCTTTATTTATGCTGTTTTCTAATATAACTGTATAAACAACACCAATATATTTTTTTCTAGCTGCTTTTTCTGAGCTGTTCAAATCGTAATTAAAAAAATGTGAAGTAGAGACAATTTCATGTTCTTGCATGCTAAAGTGTGTGTGTGTGTGTGTGTGTGTGTGTGTGTTATAACAACAAATTGGCCTTCTTGTGCACTGTCGTATATAATAATATGAAATTAAATATAAAGGTTGTTTGTGTTTGTGCTCAAACTCATCCTACCTAATTTTTGCATGCATGCACGAAGCCTCTCCTCAAGATTAGACACCCTGTTGTGAAGCTCCTCGTAGTCAAAGGCCCCGATCTCCTCCTGCAGTTCACTTAGCACTGATGTCAGATTCTTGACCTCCTCTTTAAACTGCATTACCAATTTTGCATCGGCCTTGTATTCCTCCAACACTGGTATCATTGGCCTAAGTTCCTCCATTTTCGCTTTTATGGCCTGAAAGGTTAAAATAGGCTTGGTTCAGTAGGCATGCGTGCAACGATTGTGTCCAAACACCTGTCTTGCCCTGAACTTGCCCTCTCTGCCTACTCTATCACGATTTCTGAGTGTGCCTAGCAAACAGATGTAGAGTTCAACATGGCATAAAACAAGTTCTCAGTACACCAGCAAAAATTTGAAAAAACTCTCTTTATTTTCCAGTGTTTAAAATGCAAGTTGTCGAAAGGTTACATGCTTCACATACAACAATAGTTTCTCTTGTTTCAAAATATCCAAATGTGCATAAACAAATCTGAATTAGGAAAGACACGGAGCTGTCATAACATAAAAAAATCTACTCAAGGAAGGCTGCAATAGTGGCATGCACAAAAAGAGCGCAAACAGAATTCAAAGGTGCTTTGTATTTAAAATAAACTGAATGATGCGATCAGTTGACCAGCTGAGGATTACAATGGGATTGAACTTGTTCTTCAGTCTCTGCAGCTTTGATTTAATTCATAAAGTTAGCCCTGCAAGCAAGAAAATGAAATTTGGTTGAATAGCTAACTCGCTAGCCTTTCTAATACACTTTTTTTTAATACACACAGATACAGCTGTATGTACAGACATGATGAAAAATAATTTGGTAGGATGAATTAACACACAAATGCATGATGTGAAAAATATGGCCATGATGGATTATGCCCAAGTTTATACACATAAATTAGGACATAGATTAAGAAGTACTTAAGTACTATATACACACTACCGTTCAAAACGTTTGGAGTCAGTAAGATTTATAAAATATTTTTGAAAGAAGTCTCTTATGCTCACCAAGGCTGAATATATTTGACCAAAAAAATACAGCAAATCAGTTACATTGTGAAATATTATAACGATTAATCGCATCCAAAATAAAAGTTTGTGTTTACATAATATATGTGTGTGTACTGTGTATAAATATTATGATGTATATATAAATACACACTCATTAATGTATATATTTAAGGGAAAAAAATATATTTATATATAAAATATTGATATATAATATGAATTATATAAATATATATACATGCCAATTTTTCTTAAATATATACATAAATGAGTGTGTATATATATATATATATATATATATATATATATATATATATATATATATATATATATATATATATATATATATATATATATATATATATATATATATATATATATATAAACATAATAATTATGCACAGTACACAAACATATATTTTATATATACAAACTTTTATTTTGGATGCAATTAATCACAATTTCTTTTTTTAAATGTGATGTCAAAGCTGAATTTTCAGCATCATTACTCCAGTGTCACATGATCATCCAGAAATCATCCTAATACATTTACATTTTATTTACATTTATGCATTTGGCAGACGCTTTTATCCAAAGCGACTTACAGTACCCTTGTTACAGGGACAATCCCCCTGGAGCAACATGGAGTAAAGTGCCTTGCTCAAGGACACACTGGTGGTGACCACTGGGATCGAACCAGCAACCTTCTGCATATCAGTTCCATGGTTTAACCCACTGGACCACCATCTCACTAATATGCAAATTTGCTGCTCATTTCCTATTATTATCAGTGTTGAAAACTATTCATTTTGTTGTGAAAACTGATAATTTTTTTATTGTAGTAATAGTTCAAGAGAACATCTCGGTTACGGATGTAACCCTCATTCCCTGAGGAGGGAACGGAGACGTAACGTTAGTGACTAACGAATGGGGGTTTCGCTTAGAAGCCTATCATCTTCGAGATCTTAGAAAACGCCCAATGGCCGTGCCAATGCCATGGGCATGCGGAATTTGCATACGTAACTCCACCCTACCGCGTGGGTATAAAAGGAAGTACGTGGCAATATCGCATTACATTTACCTGCTGAGGAGCCAAGACTGCACTCCCGGCTGTTCCAGCGGCACAGTGGAGTGGCAAAGGGACGTTACGTCTCCGTTCCCTCCTTAGGGAACGAGGGTTTCATCCGTAACCGAGACGTTCCCTTTCGTTCAGTCACTACGACGTAACGTTAGTGACTAATGAATGGGGGTCCCAATAAAATCACGCCACTCGGCTGTCTTCCAGTGCCCTGCGTAAGGGCGAGTGCCCTGTCGTAAGACTAGTATGGACGAAGGACTCCCACTTAACACAGGAATACCAAGGTACATATTCCAGTGGAGATATGACAGGATGCCTACCCGTAGGGAGGTGGATTTTTAACCCCAGGGGAGGCAGGGACTTGCTCAAAGACACCTGCTCACTGAGGAGGCGTATGGTGGAAATACACGTGTGGGGGTCGCCGGAGGGGAACCATGCACACGGGGCACCTGGCCGGACACAAGGGTCTGGGCTCGAGAGGGCAGACTACTGGTGTCGGCGTCGACAGTGCTGGAGCTCACCTGAGGAAAATATTGCACGTATCCAGTCCATGGAGTGGAATGGCGAGCAAGCGAAGACACCTGAGCCCAGTCCATTACCGGTCACTAGTAGAGGCGAGTACATAGTTGGACACAGGCTCCACTCTGAGATTGTAGAATTTGGCGAATGTGTTAAGTGTCGCCCAGCCTGCAGCTCTGCAGATGTCTGTTAGCGAGGCGCCATGCGCTAGAGGCCAAGAGGAGGCCACACTCCGGGTGGAGTGGGCCCTAACCCCAAGGGGACATGGTCGACCTTGCTGCTGGTAAGCCAAAACAATGGTGTCCACTATCCAGTGAGACAACCTTTGCTTTGAGAGAGCTCTTCCCTTCCGCTCTCCACCATAACAGACAAAGAGCTGGTCTGAGGTCCTGAAACGCTGCGTCCTGTCTACGTAAGCGCGGAGAGCGCGTACTGGACAGAGCAATGCCAAGGCTGGGTCTGTCCCCTCCACGGGCAGCGCTTGCAGATTCACCACCTGGTCTCTGAACGGAGAGGTGGGAACCTTGGGCACATATCCAGGCCGGGGTCTCCGGATCAAGTGAGAGTTAGCCGGCCTAAACTCCAGGAACGCTTCGTCAACCGAAAATGCCTGCAGGTCCCCTACCCTCTTGATGGAGACCAATGCGGTCAGGAGCGCTGTCTTCATAGACAAGAACTTAAGATCGACTGACCGCAAAGGCTCAAAGGGAGGCCTCTGCAGAGCATCTAAGACTACTGAGAGGTCCCAAGAGGGTACAAGGAGAGAGCGAGGAGGATTTAGTCTCCTGGCTCCCCTCAGGAACCTGATGACCAGGTCGGCCGTGCCAGTACGGGGCGACCAGAAGGACCTGCTCCTTGTCTTCCCTGATCTTGCACAAGAGCTGTGCGAGAAGGCTTACTGGGGGAACGCATATTTGCGCAGGCCCCGCGGCCAGCTGTGCGCCAGTGCATCCGTGCCGAGTGTGCCCTCGGACAGGGAATAAAACAGGCTGCAGTGGGAAGAGTTGTGGGAGGCAAACAGATCTATCTGTGCGTCGCCGAACTGTTCCCAAATCAGCTGGACCATCTGGGGATGGAATCTCCATTCTCCGGGAAGTGGCTGAGACCGTGAGAGCTCGTCGGCTGCACGGTTCAGTACTCCCGGAATATGGACAGCACAAAGGGACCTCAGGCGCTTCTGACTCCATAGAACAAGATGGCAAGCGAGTTGAGACATACGACGGGAGCGTAGACCGCCCTGGTGGTTGATGTTCGCTACCACGGCCGTGTTGTCTGTCCTGACTAGTACATGTTGACCCTTCAGCAACGCTCGGAAGCGGTGCAGGGCGAACTGTACTGCCAGCAACTCGAGGCAATTGACATGCAGAAGGCGCTGGGGTCCTGTCAGGAGTCCGCGGCTGCTTCTCCATTGCACATGGCACCCCAGCCCGTGGCAGAGGCATCCGTCGATACGACAACATGCCTGGAAACTCGTTCTAAGGGCACACAGGCCCGTAGAAAACTGAGGTTCGACCACGGGGTGAGCATCTGCAGGCAGGTCCGAGTCACTTGTACCTGGAGCGTGCCAGACTCCCATGCCCATCTCGGGACTCGGTCGCGAAGTCAGTGCTGAAGCGGTCTCATATGAAGCAATCCGAGCTGCGTTATCGCGGCTGCAGATGCCATATGCCCCAGGAGCCTCTGAAATAACTTCAGTGGAACCGCACTCTTGCTCTCGATTTGACAGAGGCAAGTCAACAGAGACTGCGTGCGCACGCTCGAAAGCTGTGCGAACATGGCAACCGAGTCGATGTCCATACAGAGAAAAGAGATCCTCTGCGCTGGGCAGAGTTTGCTCTTCTCCCAGTTGACCCGAAGGCCCAGACGGGCTAAGTGTTGGAACACTAGATCTCTGTGTTCGCACACCTGAGCTCGAGAGTGGCCCAGTATGAGCCAGTCGTCGAGGTAGTTCAGGATGTGAACCCCGTGCTGCCTGAGTGGCGCAAGGGCTGCCTCGACAATCTTGATAAAAATGCGAGGGGACAGAGATGGCCCGAATGGGAGGGCTGTGTACTGATATGCCCGCCCCTCGAAAGCAAACCGTAGGAACGGTCTGTGTCGAGGAAGGATGGAGACATGGAAGTGTCACTGCAAACCAATCAGCTGGACGAACGCATTCGAAAAGGCGTTTCGATGTCAACATCCTGAACGGAAGCCTGTGAAGGGATCGGTTCAGGACGTGCAGGTCCAGCATTGGCCGTAATTGGCCTTCTTGGGTACAATGAAGTAGGGGCTGTAGAACCCGGACTTCATTTCGGCTGGAGGGACAGGCTCGATCGCACCCTTCGCCTGCAGGATGGCAACCTCCGCACGCATGACGGGGCGTTGGCCCCGACCATGGTATGGCGACTCCCTTGAAGCGGGGTGGAGCCTGTGCGAACTCAATCGCGTAGCCGAGCCTGATGGTCCTCGAGACCCAGCTGGACAGTCCCGGAAGCTGAAGCCAGGCTCCCAGGAACTGCACCAGCGGGGTCATTCGGACCACAGACATACCCAGGGTGGGGCAGCGAGGCAGCGTTACCGGCCCGGACGGACGAGGCGTAGTGTCCCGGTGTGGGGGCACGGTTAACGGCTGCGTCCTGACAGAGGAGACCAGGGAAGGACGTGCGTTCAACTGGGGTCTGCTTCTGAGAGGAGGCTGGCGACAGAGAAGAATGCGAGTGGCGAGACCCGGGGGTGGCGCACACTGTCATCGCTAGTCTCTGGCTGCTCAGGGATGGGAGTGTCAGCTCTTTCTTTAACCACAATGGGGTGCTGCTGACCCGGGGGCCAGCAGCTGAACAAAAGATTCCCCCCTGGCCCTCCACCGTCACTGCTGCCATCTCCTGGAAAGAACTGCCCATCCCTGAGCTGTCCACATCAGGAGCGCCGCTTAGCCTGGCGTTTTTCCGCGGGCTGCGGGGCTGGAGCGGACTGGGGCACCTTCCTGCGGTTTCCTCTGCACGGCCCGGGTGGAGGCTGCTGCTTGGGTGGCGCAGAGGGAGAGGGAACCGCGGGAGGGCGCCCTCGGCGGCGAGCAGGCTGAGGCAACTTCGCGGGCGGCTGGGTGGGGGCAGCAGCTGACCGCCGGGGCAGTATGTGTTTGATAGCCTCAGTCTGCTTCTGGGCAGCTGAGAACTGTTGGGCGAAGTTCTCAATCGCGCCACCGAATATCCCATCCTGGGATATGGGAGCGTCGAGGAACCGGGTCCGCTCGCCATCCCGCTTATTGGCCAGGGTGAGCCATAGATGTCGCTCCTGGACCACGGCTGTGGACATCACCATCAGAGATGACGAAAACCTACAGGCTTTGGAGCGGTGCTTTGGGTCACCGTGCCAGGTCAAAGCACTCTGCGGACACAGTTGTATCACAACAGAGCGTTCGACTGGGGGGACCCCAGTGTACCCTTTAGCCACCGCCCCATCGAGGGCGGAGAAGGCGGAGGAGGTCGCCGAACGGTCACGGGAAGACAACGAGTTCTTCCAGGACCACGCAATCTCCTCATGTACTTCCAGGAAGAAAGGAATTGGAGGGGTGGCCGGACGGGTTCCACTCCAACCCAAGCGGCAACCTCGCGGCTGCCCGGGAGAGCATGGCTGTCAACTCTGGGTCCAACTCGGGCAATGCTGGCACACCCGAAGGCGGCAGCACAGCCGAATCCTCATCCTCAGATGACTCCAGCCCACCTTGCAATGCGGCGATCGACATCTCTTAATCTTCCGCGGTGCCAAACGAGACATTCGGGACAACAGGAGCCGGCCCCGATGTACTCGCCTGAACGCACGGCGGGTTCGGTGCATGAGAGGGGGATGTGGGCCGAGGCATGAGCGTCGGAGCTTGATTCCACACCATCACCCTCAGATCACTCTGGCCACCAGCCAAAGTGCCGCCTCTCGTGGAGGCCGCAGATTGGGGTGTGGCAGAGGGGACTCTCGCTCCGGCATCTGCACGGAGTTCACAGAGTCTCGTTTGTAACACCGAGATGACCATGTTCCCGCAGTGGGAACATGAGTCATCCCCGAACGCTGCCTGAGCGTGCTGAAAGCCCAAACACGTCAAGCAGCGATCATGCCCATTAAAAGGAGGAAGAGACCGACCGCACCCAGAAGTACACGGGCGAGACATCCTGAAAAGGACGTGCCACGTGTAAGCTCTTTTGTGAGAGGAAGAAGCTGACAGAGTCTCAGAAGGCTTGTGAGGAGTGAAGAGGTAGGTACTCTTGGCTCCGAAGCAGAAACGTAATGCGATATTGCCACATACTTCCTTTTATACCCACGCGGTAGGGCTGAGTTACGTATGCAAATTCTGCATGCCCATGGCATTGGCACGGCCATTGGGCGTTTTCTAAGATCTCGAAGATAATAGGCTTCTATGCGAAACCCCTATTCGTTAGTCACTAACGTTAGGTCGTAGTGAATGAACGAAAGGGAACAGCATTTATTTGAAATAGAAAATCTTTTGTTATATGATAAAGGTATTTACTGTAAAAAAGAAAGAAAGAAATACACTTACTGACCCCAAACTTTTGAAAGGATGTTTATATTATATTATATTGTACTGGGATCATAAAGTGCAAAATCATCCTCGTCCAAACAAAGAAAAAATAATTTCCCATGTCCCATGATTCCATTTATCAAAATTCATTCCTTATGTTTTCCTACTGTGGCTGAAATGCCATATTTGTATATGCGCTGTGTATACCTGAACTTCTGAGAATGAACAGCACTATGTGGGCTCTAGTATAAAGATCATGATGGTGTATAAGATGACCTTTTCCAATGATTGCATCCAAATATTTGATGCTTTCATGTAATAAATGTTTAAAGGTCAAGCCATAATATGTTTTGAGTAGTTTTCTTACTTGGCAAATGAACAAGAGGTGTCGCCAACACTGGCCTGCTGGCCTGCCTGATTTGCGTGCACATTCCTGACCATAATATTCAGTTTGACAAGAACAAAATGTTCAATGCACTATTGTGTTTAAAAGACTTCGAATGGCCAAATGATGCCGAAGGAGGTAAAAGATTGTGCCTGACAGATCTATAAAATCTATGCCACTTTGGGAGCTTGATACACTCTACAAATTGCAATGCACAACAAAATCACTACGTCTCCATTTCGAAAAATAGCAACGGGCTCATTAGCATGCAGATGCAATTGATATCAGGCAGCAAACAATACCTAAGATGGGAAATTAATCATATTTTGTAATACACTTCTCGTGGGGAAAATGCCTGTGTTGTCCACTCAGGAGAAAATCATTCATAACAAATCTTCTGAGCTCACTTGGCTTGCAGATACGGAAAATGAATATGCTTGTTTTCTCAAAGATATATTAGTTAATGTAATGTTAAAGGCCAGTGTTGGGAGCTGAATTAAATAAGTGAGTTAACCTTTTGAAAATGGGAAATTGTATGCGGTTATGGATTACATATGACATTTACAGATGGAATAACCACAGTGAAGAAAATGAGGATGTGTTCATATATTTGTACGCACCTTGTATTGCTTTGCGATATTCTGCTTGTGGCTTTCCTCCACCTGTTTGAACTTAGATTCCAGGCCTTTTAACTGCACCTCCATTCTTTGCACATACTGCAGGTCTTTCTGTGTCCTCTGGTCAAGATTCTGGATGGACTGAGTCATATTCTGGACCTGAAAGAGAAAAAGAGAACATAAGAGACGAGCAATAAGCCGTGTGCTGGGTGATAACCCTGCTGGACAGATCTATGAAAGGCATTCAGTGAGCTATTTATTCTGCTAGTAGGGCTTTGTGTGGATTATTTTCAAAGGTTACTTTTTCCAGGAGCTGTCTCAGTTGTTTGGTCCTGGCGTCCCGTGAACACATGGTCTGCTGAGGAGCCACAACAGTGCACACACACCTGCCCTCGCTGTCTTGTGCTGAGCTGTACACCTGCCACGACTCCTCTGGGTTAGCAGGCAGCACCTGGGCAAGGGGCAAAACAAAGAGGAAAAAAGGTCAGTGACTGATCAGGATGTGCAGTAGCAGCTTTGTAACAATTGTATCATTTCTCCCACTGCAGTCTTTGAGAAGGTTAATTGCCTGGACACTTACACAAGGGTCAGACTGAAAGAGTTTCTGGCCAGTTGATGGAAACTGTCATGCCAGTTCTTAAAAGTTTACATTGCAATAATATTGGTCAAGTGTGTTTTTATGCAACAAAAACTTAAACACTTGGTTGTCTGTGGTTTATGGAATGGTGTTTTTGTGAATTCTGCTGGAGTAAATATGTCACCAAGCTAGTGTTATTTAGCTGCCTGATATAGATGAAGGTTTTGTAATTGTAAGGATGACTTGCGATCATCTTGGAAGCACGAGTTTTATTCAAAATGAGATGAAAATTATTCAAAAAATGTGTAATGTGTCGCACTGTATGCAATCGTTTTCCAACAAAAGTGTTTATAATGTTTATTGCATAACAAAATAAAATATCTGATCATACATGGCTAAATTCCAACTAGGCCAGCAAACTTCTTGTTGTATTTATTCTCTGTTTTACTTTCTTTCTCTTAATCTCATTTTGTTTCTCCTTGTCCATCAAGAGCAGAGCAGTGTATTCATGGTCAATATATACTGACAAAATACAGTTTTCGAAGGATTTTCATATTTAGTGCTTTGATGTGAAATTGTCTTTTCTCAAATGGATTTTATGACCCAGTGGCTTTACATAAAAGAGCCATCTGGAAGAGTAAGCGTTTCCGTATGCCTTGCCCTAATCCTGAGTAATCTAATGAGTAATCCATATTCAAAACCAGTGCGGGCAGAAAGCACTTTTTATTAAATCTAAGGAACATCTTTGTAAATATGCTGCTGATGTAATGCTGAATTCAGATTAAAATACAATCTAATGTTTTTTTTTTTTTATTATTGTATGAGGACAGAGCTTACTACAACATCAAAATAGTGAAGGCATATATTTAGTAAAGCTAAAGATAGTTTCTATGTCTTGCTCACAAACAGTATAGTATATACAAATAGTATAGATTTCAACACAGCATTTATATAGGTGACTCATAACAATTACCCAACAAACACACTCAAAGTCAATAATCCCCCGCTGAGACACATTTTTACCTGACTGCAGCACATGAGGAGACAAAGGTTTTTGTCAATTGAAAGAGATGCATAACATTGGATATCAATTAAAATTAACAAGACACTGTCAATATCAGGTCAACTCTAGCCAGCTGGTTCACCACGTCCCATAAACAAACACCTTCTGATAAATGTCTAATGTTTTATAGAAAAAAAACTGAACTAATGATAATTCATTTTTGCTTGCCTGTGCAAAAGTGCAATGTGTGTCAAAAACACACAGTGTTATAGTGTTTGTTATTGTCATTGTTTGCCACCTTTTGTGTTGCTACACTATACATGATTCATGCAGTGGTACAGGTCCAGTTAAAGTCATGCAATCCCATAGAATAATTGAGGTCTGTGACTGAGATTAAATTCCGAAAAAAAAAAGTAGAAAAAAATTATATATATATATATTACTATGGCACATCAATCTATAGTGCTAAATAATTACCATATTCATATATTATGGTATGTATATGTTACTCCAATGTATTTTAAAGAATACTATGCACCATGTATAAAACATGATATTGGAATGGTAGCCTACAAATAAAAAAGATGACTTTTTTGTTTGTTCATTTTTATACAGTCAGAATGGATTTTTTTTTAGAGTAGCCTACTGTATGAATGACATGATTTTTCCATTTTATAACATGCATTATTTAAATAGTATAGCCATAATTTATAAAGTATAGCCTATAAATAATGTAAATTTCCGCTCACATTGTCTAAAAAGAACATGAACAAAGAGAACAAGGCAACTCACGCCAGTGCTCCGGTCCGGCACACCCGGAGGTGCCACGCTTAATTTGGTGCTATTCAGACCCACTAGAGAGGGCAACGTTTGCGACATCCAGTTGGTGATCATCGCCATCGTGCTGAGCACTACTCCAATTTTCAGCAAAGGCACCGACATCTCTGCTCTTCTCTTTCCCAGTAACCTTCATTATACACATTCCAGTAGAGAAGTGTGCTGGTAACCTGCGCTGCTGACAGATGTGTTGTGCTTCTGTAAAGCACCCAGTGTGAATGAATTAATCTCGGACATTTTTACGCGCACCTATCCTATACTGAACTTTATAATTACACAAGCTCTCTCGGTGTATGAAAAGAGTGCTGTTCTGTCTTCTCTCTTCACGCGAATAATGACGGCAGTTCAGCAGACCATCTCATCTCATTGGTTCCGTGCCCCCGCCCACCCGCTATACTGGTGAAATATTCATAAATATCACAATCCTCCTCCTGGCGCTTGACGCACGAACTAAATCACTGAACACGTAGCCTACAAAGTTTTCCTTAGTATCAAAATACCCACACTGACAGCAATACTTAAAACATTTAATAGACAAAATAGTAGACTCTGCTCTTAAATAGTGTTATGTGCCTTCCTTTGATGCAGAGAGCGTCTTATTAATAAGCCATTAAATAAATATTTAAAAAGTTCAAACAACATTTCGGTATGCACCAAAGATGGATAACGGGTTACAATTTTTTCAGAATATGTGCTAGACTCTTGTGAACAGAAACCGCGTTCGCCTGTGGCAACAGTAAGCCTATTATCCAGTATAAGTATGTGATTATTTATTGCTTTGTGATGCATTTGCATAACAGACATGCACATATTGTGGCGTCAAAGGTTGTGGAGACTATATAACATTTGGTTTGCGCGAGACGAAATTAACTACTGTTACACTACTAAGTTAGCCTAGAAATCTAGACGCACCCTAGCGGCAGAAAATGTATTTTGCCGCGAGTGTAGTTTAGCAACTCTCCGTAGACCTGAGAGCTGGAAAAACCAAACTCTGGTCAGGCCAATCACAGCGTGTGTAGAGTCGGTGGGCGAGCTTAACATAATGACGGAACGTCACGGCAGAGTTGCGGAGGTTCTGCGTGCTACTTGTAAACAAAGAACCTGGCGAACAGCGGCCTTTTGAAAGACAACCGTTTATGGATTGAGCCCTGTCAATGGTGAGTTTCCAGACCCAACATCTTGATGTGGGTCTGGCTTGTCAGGCTACTACTAAGTCGACACCATTGAATAATGTGCGCGCAGTGTAGGCCTATAATATTGCGGCTCACCGGTGGAGTGATTACCGTGACTCTCTGCGGTATATCGTACACAGTAGGCCTGCACACATTATGTATGTGCTAGAATAAAGTAACTATGATTGTTAATGCTCTCTGAACATTTGATTAAACTCTAAAATATCAGCAGATGTTAGATTAAAAAGATACCCACTGAGCAACGGGACGTCCAAAAGACGTCATTTCGACGTCTTTGTCGGACGTTGTAAAGACGTCCCTAGAGGAGCCAGAATGAAAGTTTTTATGACGTCTTTTTATGACGTCGTTTGGACGTCTTTTTTCGACGTCGATTGGACGTCATTGTCGCACGTTGAACAGACGTCCCTTGAGGAGCCAGAATGAAAGTTTTTATGACGTCTTTTTATGACGTCTTTTGGACGTCCAATATCGACGTCCATAGGATTACTCTAGAAGTTTACATTTTAGTTAAAATATGGTCATTGTGGATGTATTTTCAACATCTTAAAATGTCAACTGCAGACTTTTAGACATCAGTTATACTGTTTCTGGACCAAATAAACAGTCACACATTGCATTATAACTAATTTATTTCAATGTAAAGTCCATTTATGATTGTAAATAATGAAAAAAAAATATCTTTAAAACATCTTACATAACATACAAATAACAACAATCCATAACATCCTTTTTTTATATTTATTGTGTGGGTCCTCCTCCTCCCTTCCTTGTTGGTGCGTGCTTGAGGTGCTCCGAAACATTTTTTTTAATTATCTCCTCAGTTGCATCCTTGCTCCATTTCATTATTGCAGCTGTAAGAGTGAAAAGACAAAAAATGATAAATATGCAAAAGCAGCCTCTTATCATACACCAAGTACGCCGCTGTCTGTGAATGTCCTGACAACGCACAGAAAGATGCGCGCCAGAATTGGGTTTTCTCTGTTACCTTTGTTCTTTGATTAACATTAAGTTAAAATTGACTAAAGAACTTTTGTAGCTTTAATAATGATTTAGCTATATTTCATTTATAACTTACGCAGTGCAGACTGTTTGATAACTTTATTTAGAATTATGTATATTTCCTACCAAGAAGGGCACAGGTAAATATGGCATTTATGTTGGGTTTATGTGAAGGTTGTTTTAAGTTCACTTAAATTAAAAGTTGCTATATTTTTTGGAGTTTAATTACACTGTAATGTTTAATGGCTATAATTAATGTTTGAAATTGTTTAACATTATAGTTTCATGCTTGCATCCATAATATATTGTAAGTCTCAAGAGTATTTATATTAGTCAATACTTGGATTAGTCATCTGACCTTTTACACATTTTGTCACAGCCTGTTTTTACCTTGAATTGCTCTGTAAATGCATGTGGTCTCCAGAGCCATCTTGTCTTTTTTCCCTTTTCCCTTCATGTTGAACTGGGCCATGAGAAAATTACTGAAGAGCCTGAAGAAATTTAAATTACAATCTTAAGTCAAGCTTTGAATTGATCACTGACCATGGGCCTATAGGATAGTTCACCCAAAAATAAAAATTATATCATTATTTTCCTCACCATCAAGTCATCCTAGGTGTAGCCTATATGACTTTCTTCTTTCAGAAGAATACAATCAGAGCTATATTAAATAACATCCTGGCTCTTCCTTTTATGTTTGTTAGACCCAAAAATGTATGCGTGTGTCACAATGATTGATTCTGATGATGAATACACTGCAATAAATGTTCTTCTTACTCAGAAAAGCAAATTATGGGTGGAGGGGGTGAAATTGGACATACTATCTTATGTCATTTACTTGTCTAGTACATGCATCTTGATTTGGACTGGAAACAAAAATAAAAAATAAGAAAAAAATTTTTTGCAGCGATCTCTCACTGGTCTTGATACATTTATTAGCTTTATTTATTTATCAGGTCCACAACCCTGA